>WBMW01000889.1:4222538-4235955 GCA_013396635.1 Penelope pileata | reverse complement strand
AAAAAAAAAAAAAAAAAAAAAACACCACAGATATTTCAGTTTCAATTCTGCTAAACAATGTTGGACATTTAAATAATTAACATGAGAGCATGCACAGTTTTGTCATCTTAAAGAATTGAGCTAATGGTGTATTGGCACTTTTGGCTGCACCCAAAAGTAAGGGAAATTCAGTAAGGGAAACAAAATTTCAAGAGTAAAAGATTTTACTGGTGGAATATTATCTTATCTTGTATGCATTAATTTAAAAGTAAAATATGTAAAGTGCTCTTCTGGATCAAGTTATGCAATTCATTTGTACAAAATCACACAAAGAAGCCCACACAGGACCAGGAAAACTAAGCTTATGAAGTAATTTCCTAGCAAACTATCACTGATGAAAAAAGCAGTCATGCTCTCTGAACTGCTCTCTCACACAACGGACACACAACTTCCGCTAGCAAAAGTGAAAACTGGACCAAGTTCATTTCCAGCCTGTTTATATGGCTTTAGTGTAGTCACAATACAAAAAATAATAATAGTAATAAAAAGTAAAAAAAATCTTTCCAACCTTTTCTCACAGGAATATTGCAAGTTTTCCAATTTCAGCAGGTCAAAACTGTGAGGTGCTGTACCCTTGAAGATTGATTATAACAAATAAAGGAGCAAATGCAGATCTGGCTGCTTCTCTGCTCGTCTATTACCTATGACTGCAATCAAAAGCTCTGAAATTATCCCATCCTCATCTACTGGCCACAGATGAACTTCTAACACCTGTCAAGCCACGAGAAAGGCACCTAGCTTTAATTTCTCAGTTTTCATGATCTGCAGCAGGTGGAAGTAGCAGATCCAGCTAGCATGAGTGGTTTGGGGTCAGCCATGCCTCAGTTTACCTTTCAGCTCTAAGGACCACTAATTTTGTCATATTCTAAGGAACCGTTTGTCAGTTTACAAGGTGAATTGCGTTTTCCCTTAGATGGGAAGAGCTCACCATCACATCCCATGGTTTCCCTCTTAACATACACTTTCATCCTGCAACACTTAAAAGAAAAATGCAAAGATAAGAATAATCCCTCACTCAGTGTGGGCTATACTGCAGCAGTGTCATCACCTTCTGTGTCGCCAGTTCCAAAAGGAGATGCTTCTCCCAGTGCTCATCTCACTTCTGAGGGCACTGCACAACTATGTCACCCTCTTGGAGTTTTCTCACCCCCTGCCTTCAACTTTCTACCCTCTACTTTATTTTTCAATAGAGAACACTCCTCCTTTCTCCCAGATGATCTGATAACTGAATAGGGCTGATTGAACCTGATAATGTCTCTACCGTGTTTTATCAGAGACTCACAGAGCACAAGGACACAACAATTTGTGCTATTAATGTGGAGAAAAACAGTGGAACACCCTCTTCCTTTGAGAAACAAATTGAGAGTTTTCAGCTGGAAGCTCTTATTATTTCAATACATTCCTTATCTGCTTTTGTACACAGTTGCTGACAAGAGCTCAAGTCTCGCATCCATCCCAGCAAATTACATGACTTTAATCAAGTGGCTGTGTGATATGTTTGGTGACAGCAGATTTAGTTACCCTGCTGTGATAAAGAGTTGATCAATGTCCTATTATTCTTTCCTTTATTGGCTTTTCTTTCTTCCCAGCAAGCATAAGACTACAGTATCATAGGCAACATTTTCTACACTTGAGAACTTACCACCCATTTCTGAAACTAAAGGCAGTATTTCCTGATTCAAAGACATTTGTTACGTCTTAAAATTCATTATTTTCTTGCAATCCTTTTATTTTCACCGAACTGAATTGTTACTGCATTGAACTTTGCACATTGTTCACCATTATTTGGAGAAATCTTTTTTTTTTTTTAAGTAGCTCAAAACAACTGTTTTCTACAATAGTCAAATAATTCCTGTCTTATAATCTTCCAGAACACAAATGAATATAGCACCAGATAAGAGATGCAGAAACACCAGATATCTGTGAAATATGACCTGATTGGACCCATTTAACATCTCTGCTTTTGGCTGAACATGCCACAAGCCTTTGATGTTTTGTTCATATTTTGCCAGCTACATAACACAATGTGACTTCTGTTCAGTGATCAGACCAAACAAATGTTCGGTAAGCTTGTATAAACATGTTCAAAAATACATTTTCTACAAACTTTCACTTTTGGAAAATTGTTCATAGAAGCTGAAGATTTTGATTTCAAAATGCCTCACACAACATCACTGATACCACTAGCATGTTACTTTGTTCTGCATCTCACTTAGGAAATACCTTCTTTGACTGTAAGATGCCATCAGGTGTGCAATAGGACAACAAAACAGGACAGTGTTTCCTGCCTTGCTAGCTGAGTTGGCGGAGGTTGTTGAAGGTCTCCTATCCTAATTCAATTGGGGTCATTACAAGTGTGCAACCCTTGGGAGTAAAAGGGCAGATTTCAAATTAAAGATGAGTCTGTGTCTTCTGTAGAGCTTGCCCTGCTATTCAGTGTGCTATTACATATTAAAAAATGTTTATTGAATCTAATTTTACACTGAGAAAGTAATTGAAGGATCAGAAAACCAAAACTCCCCTTCAAGCTTTTTGCTTTTACTGCCATTATCTGTCTTACTAAGCAATGTCTTTATCATGATGTCATTTCTTGTAAGGTAGTAATTGCAAAAAATGCAGGAATCATTCATCTACAGTAGAAGTTTGGAATGGGCACTTAACATTGGAACCTGCCTTTACATCTTGATTATAAAAGAAAATGGCCCATATGGCATAAATATCTTCAAGTGAAATGGGAGTTCATGAATTTATAGCAAATGTGATAAGGGTAAAAGGATCTCAAGAGGAAATGCTGTGATAATGGTCTTTTAATAGACCTGAGAGAAGAAATGAATAACTCTTAACACAGCTGAGCAAATAAAGACACAAATCAATGAGAAACAAGTTGCCAGTTAAACAGAAAAGAATCCAGAACAAAGCTCACACAATACAATGATCTGCCTTCAAGTGTAAGCTAAAAAGCAAATTTCTCTTAGTGAGACAAACCTAAGAGCACTAAAGAAAAATACGAATGAAGACATCTGCATTAATGGATGTTAAGAGCTTTTAATTTGCTTAATGACTGAAAGTGCAGAACACCATTCACAAGAGCAGCTTGGATGAAATATATATATATAATACATACTTTAAATCAACGTAATGTTCTTTACCTACAATGAAATTATTTCAGTGTACGCAAAATTCAAATCTGTGTTCATCAGTGTATTAAAATATCAATTTCTTAAGAAGATAACCTGTGTTTTCAATTACTAAGTGGCAAAAGAACTTCTGAACTCACGGTCTGTGTTATTGGTTCTGGAGCCACACATTTAATTTTCTCATGCAGACTTACTCTAGGGAAAGAAATGAATTTCTGAATGAATACTACTGAAAGGACTAAAGCTTCATTTTAAATTAGCTTGACAACCTACAAACTGTTATTCAGCTATCAGTTCTTTTCCCCAACAGCTTTAACACAGACCACCTGTTTCTGTATCATCAGCAATTCTGAATCCTTTTTCTTGTGCATCGTCTTTAGCCCTCAGCAGTTTAAGTCAAAGTGCGCCAGTGACAGACACAAAGATGTTTATTGAGTATGACTCCTGTAGCCAGGTATTCTTTTAAAACACAATCTAGATGTTGGGATACTATTTAATGGAATTGCTGCGTGAAATAGAGCTAACAACATATTTGTTTTAACTGAGATGAGTTTGATTTCATAGCTATGCCGCCTGTAAAGCTTTTGCCATACAAACCAGCGAAAACATAATGCCATAGATCAGAACTTTATCACTGGTTTGTGTAAAATTGCTAACTCAAACATTTCTTGATGACATGAGTACATAACAAAATAAATAAAAAATAAATGAGTAAATAACAAAATAAATGCTCAAACACATGGCACTACACCCCAAAATCCCAAAACAAGTGTCCAAACAAGTCATTTTAATGTGAAAGTTTGTCAATAAAGTATTTCTTTAAATAAACTCAAGGAATATGTTCAAAATGGGCATTTTTTCTGTAAAAAATAAAAAAAGAAGAATCTATAGATGACAACAAACCAGCTGATACATGCATACACCTACTACTGCAGATACCTACTCCAGCATTCTCTGCACTACAGTGACAAATCTCTTTCATGTTCTATAACAATGTCCTCCTTTGAAAGCTGCGATGGCCACAGATCAAACCCTCATTTTCCAGTAAAGTGAGGCAGAAACTTGAATCTTTTGCTGTGGAATTTGGACATATTTTGCTGCATTAAAAAAAAAAATCTTTATTTTATTCTTTCCTATATTATTTATGCAATAGCAGTCAATAGCTTTGACATACATGAGAAATAGGTGGCAGGACATCAGAAAACAGACAGAGCTGTACCTAAGAGGGCTGCTCTGAAAAGTAAAGCTTATCTCTCATTTGCTGAAATCAAAAATCAAGTTACAGATCTAATGACTCGCAACATTTTGGGGACAACGTTTCCTGCATCAGCTGAAAGGAAACAGAAGCACAGAAGACACTTTTGAAGGGCCAGCTAACCTTCCTTTTTGCTCAAAGCAGTATGTTCATTGTCAGTTGAAGCTCTCTCTACACCTTGTATTTGGACAAAATTTGCACTTTGAGCATTTTCCTATTCTGCAGTACCATCTAGTGACATAGCAATGAATGGGAATTGAGCTTCATTGCAGTGCTACTTTTTGATGGCGTAATTACTGAGGTAAATCTTGAAACTCTCACTTTCAACTATTTCTTGCCTAGCTTGTTATGAACCTTAGGATGACCATAAAAGAACATGCATGATTAGAAGATACAGCTTGCAATAAATAAATATATTCACGAGCCAGACACAAGGCATACTCTACCCGCTTCCTGGCTGAATGGAGATTTCAATTAACCGATAGGTATTAAATATCTCATTGTGAAGCCAGCTTTAAAATCAAACACACTGATTACTAAGGTCCTTAATGTTAATCTGCTACCCCACCTATCAGATAACTCTAACAGTATCTTAACAGGGCAGGGAATAATTAAAAAAATAAAAGCTAATAAGCTGTGTCATTGACAAAGGTAGCTGCTTTCCTGGTTCCCAGATCTCAGCAAAATGCACTTTCAGAGAAACTGTGGGGAAAACTAGATGGGGAAAAAATTTCTAAGCACATCCTAATACTCTCTTGTGTAATTAATACAAATATTCTTAACAAAGTGCTAAAATATTAAATTGTTAAAAGACTACCTTTTAAAAAAATACTTCAGATATTGTAACTACAGAGCAAAATAAATGCTTAATTTGTAGACTGCCTTATCTCAGCTTTACTGGGAAGATTGCGACAGACAAAGATAATGAGATTTTGCAATGTCACAAAAGGTAAATAAAATCTTAAAGTAAAAAAAAATGAAATCTTTTCTTACAAAAAGTTTTAGTACTGTTTTACACAAAAGAAACCTATCAAACCAGATTTAATAAAAGGTTTTTTTTTCCCCAAAGCCATTACTCTTAACACATCTCACAAGCAAACCCAGAATTTCCAATGCCTATTACTAATTACAAAATGAAAAAACTAGAACTAAAGGAAACAAAAAAGGCCAAATACATGTACACAAAAAATTCTTTAAACAGTATTTGAATCTGCAATATTTGATCAGGATACACACAATGTAGCTTAAACACTTCTTTTTACACTACAATAGTTCATCTGTTAAAAATTGTAATCATTTTGGTCTAACTAATGCAGAGAGAATTTCAGTGCAATGTGTGTTTCAATGACATATCAAATGTCCTATAAAGAATACTTGGAAGATCAACAATAAGTCAAAATCTCCAATTTAAAAAGAAAATTCAATTAACAAATATGAATATCATCTATGGTCTGGGTAGATATAGGTAAGCTTTTGAAATAAACAAAAATGTTTGTGATCAGAGCTAGTGCTGGACAACCACCAATCTAACTGAATTTTCAGCAAAAAAAGGAAGGAAAAAACATTATCCATGCCGTTACAAGGCAACAACTCGTCACACAAACAGAGAATTCATCTGACTGTTTCAGGAATTTCAGGGCAGCTACTCCCTTGGGTACTGTGATCAGACAACATCAAGACATTCAGGTGTGGATAAGACTCGATGTTGTATGTCTTCTCATAAAGCAATGACACATAAGTATTCCAAGCTTTCAGCCCCATGCCTTTTCAAAATGCACCACCTTTCTGTAAGAATACGGCATAAAACTTGCATCAGATTTATCCCATAAAGGATCAGGCCCTGAATAAGAAGTTTCAGCAAATGCATGTCCACGATTCAGATGTTAAATTGGGTACTCAACTGTGGCATTGTCAGAAATTCTTGGCACTGCTTTATTTTGTTGTCATTGCACTCAGTAGAAGGCCTGCAATTGACTTCAAAAGGACCAAAAAAAAAAAATCCCCCCCAAAAAAACAAACAAAAAAAACACCACAAAAACCAGAACAATAACAACAAAATCACAGGAAGGTCAAATTAAAAGATTTGAAAGCCCCAGAAGCACAGGCACTGTGGTTGGGCTGGACTGGGTTGGCCTAGTGGGCTCCATGAATTTAAATCTTTTCAGTAACCCAAAACAAACCTACTCCACAGCACCATCTAGTGATGCGGCATGGGTTTCACAGTGAACCAGTATTGAAAAGCGAATTTTCACATTAATTCCACAACCCAAGCACATTAATGCATTGCATGCTGCTCATGCTGATCACCCAGGAAACAGTTTAGGCAACAGGTTTAGCTATATGTAAAATAAAAGCAAAGCACTGAAAAATAAGTCTGGCTGAAGAACTTCATAATTCTTCAAGGGGTTGCCAAAAATAATAATACAAATGTCAATAATATGAACAGAAAATAGGAACTTGGAATTCTTATACTTAAGGCGTGGGTTGGCCAAGCCAAGAGAATACTGATTGTCATGATATTTCATTCAAATTTAGGGCGAATATTTGAGAACAGGTGTCATGCAAAAAATTTCAGATTCTAGGCAACCTGCAGCCTAGAATCTGCAGAGATGTATCAGCACCTCTGAGAACACTTGCACAAGACTTTCACAACTTACTCCTGTAGGGAGGGTTCAGAAACTGATGTTTTAATTCAGGTACAGTGTGAGAAAAGTGGCAGGTGTAACAGAATTTTCCTCATTTTCTTCACTAATTGCTTCTGTTGCAGGACCATATAGGGAAATCACACAACAAAAGTTTAAAATGAGTTTCCTTCCAGATGAGAAAGAGAGGATATCAATGCCTATAGGCTGACTAGCTGAGACATAAGCCATGGACCTCAAACACAGCTGCATTGCACACGGCCTCTGAACCACGACGAACCAGGGAGCACTGAACCATCCTTTATAAGTTGTGATTCATGATCTAAAGAATTAAACTCCCTTCCCTTTTCATTAACTGTTTTTCTACTAGATATTTTTAATCAAATACCTATGTTTAATTTCTGTCAGATGCTATGTTTATTCTACTGACTAGAACCTCAAAAAAGGATTATGAAAATGTGGAAAGTCTCAAACCACACTTCTGATGCTGTCTTGACTTTCCAGTAAAATCTGGAGATTCAAAGCAGTTATCATACCACCCAGAAAAGATCTTTGAGTGGACCAACCAAGGGCTGACAGCACTGATGTCTCCTCTTACCTTACTCGCAACTGTTGAATTTTACTCATTAATAGATAAAGCCACTTTTATTCCTGAACTTACAATTACATCAAATGTTGTCTATCTTCAACTTAGTGGGGACAGTATTTACACAAATAAACTTTACTTTTGTACTTAAATCACTCTCCACCAAAAAGGAATGCTAAAAATTATTCTTTTCTTTCGTTTGGAGCAAACAGGCTTCAAATATCCTTCCCTCTTCCACCACTTCTAAGACACTACAGATAGAAACAAGTATCTATATGTGGTATCACATCAAGAGGTGGTACTTAATGCTGCTTACTTTTCCTGTGCAACTAAAAGAGATGCAAAAACAAAATGGAATGAGGCTATATTTAGACACAGGACATACTTAGCAATAAATTCGCCCACCATCTCTCTCATGGCTTCTTATGAAGTTACTGCTGACTCAGACAGGCATAGCCCCTGCCATGCTCAGCATCTCCACCTGTGATTCTCGCCTGCCTTTCCCTGGGCTGTGCTAATACAACCTCACTCCTGTATCCAGCTGCCAAAAGTTGAAAAGATTCTATTTTGGGGACAAATTTCCCCACCTTCCTCAAAATTGTTTGAAACTATGTTTAGAATACACTGGGATGGAACAAATAAACAAGTAAACAACATCCCTGTTGAAAGTGTAACTTCCCAGAGCTGTACTAAGAAGAATACATAGAGTGACTGGTGAGGTAGCAACAGTCCAAAAAGTTGATTTTTGTGTAGAAATATAACCAGAATCAAACAGTAGAGCACAGTATACCATCCTAACTCACCTACTCACAAGACCTGCTACACAAACTAAGTCAAGCATAAAAAGGATAACTCAAATAAACTCACCAGAAAAAGCCATATTATACTTTATTTCTTTTTACTTTTATCCTTCGTGAACATCCAAGTACGTTTTATAAACTCTGGAAAGAAAGAACTGATGGCAGACTTAAAACACTTTGCAGGCAGAATGAGATAAACTTAATTACATTTAAACTCCTTATACAGGGCTGAGATGACTAGAAATGCTGACCAGACACTAATGCAGCCACACTGGTAGGCTCTGTTAATTTTCATCCCAAGTGAAAAATAACAAACATAGAATGATGTCTATTCAAAGTACTTTTTAATTATGTACTGCCATATTGTATCCTACTGTAGATTAGAGAAACAACAGCCAAGTGCCTCTAAATTAGAAGTTTTAGTGTAAACACAGAATGGCAGCAATATAATCACTAATTAATCCTCAGGAACCTTTAAAAAATAATGAAATAAGAGCAAATTGGCTAGAGAGAAAAGGCTCTCCCCCTTCTACACAAGGCTGGCAAAACCATCAATAGTGGACAAAAACATATACACCTGCTTCATGCCACTGGAAATGTAAGAACCACCTCTTGTATCTTACAGCCAGCTCAGGGGGCTGAGTAGGCAGGCAGGAAAGCAAAGGGAAAGGTTGTTTAATGTTGGTTTATAATAACAAAACTAAATTTCTGAGCAACTTGGAAAGAAGATGAAGGGACAAAATGATTCCCAGGAGCAGGGAGCACAGGCAGTGGGAAGTTTTTTCTGACTCAGACTTTGAGAAGCTGCTGGTTCTACCCCCCGCAGAGCTCTCTGGTAAAGCAGGCTCCAGGAGAAGTACATCCTCAATGCTGTCAGAAACAGAAAACTGTACCCTGAGCAGCTGTTCTGCAAGAATTTGTTTCATAGCTAGAACAAGTTTGCCAACAGTGAGACTCTTTGTCACCCAACTTCAAATAGCCCAGATGTAAGTAATTGTCCTGAATGACAAGCTTGAGCTTTGCTTGCCCTGTGAGTTCCGCAGCACCGTTGTCCCAGCAGCTACCCCCAGGTGAGGGGACGGTAGCAGCACCTGCCCTGCACTGCATCACCTCCCACATCACGCCTGGCTGCTTCTGCCACGGCTATCTGCCGTCACCAGCTGCCAGCAGCTCAGCAGGAGCCAATACAAGGACTACAGAGCTTAAACCCACTCCAGTGCTTGTACTCTCACCCCACTGCCAGTCAAAATGGCAATAATTCTCTGAAGTTCAGCCATGGGCAGAGCATGATTCAAAAAGGGGAGACAACAGCTAATTGAAGCGAAGGCAGCCTTCCTCTTCATTAGGTTTCCAGGGGTGGACAAATGGAGTAGAGGACTGGAAAGGACAGGAGGGGAGTGAAAAAAGATTGAAAAATAGACTCAAAGGTTCTCTTTCTCCAGGGAAAAGCCTTTTGGATAAGGAATTTAACAGGGAGATGACACCACCTAAATGTTCAGTTGAGATCTGAACATCTTTAATGAATAAAATATTAGCAATAGAAAGAACATTTATATTCTCCTATAAGAGAACTTACAAGCAATACATAAACAAACTATGGCAACAAAAAGGCAATGTACTTGTAAATATTCATGACATTTTCCATTCCACTTTATTTTCATCCTAAAATCGCTCAAGGCCCAATTCATTTTTTGAAGACAGTTGCATTAAAATGAAAAGAAGTAAAGGTACAAAGGTCAATCTCACCATGCAAAATCCTTCTTAAATATGAATTTTCAATATGATGATTCTTTTTATGAAGAAGGCAATGCCAAAATTAATTAGAATCCATACACTTTAATCCACTACAAGAAATTAATTCATTGTACAAGTGCCTCTGGGATTGCCACAATCTCCAGATTTTTTTTATTATTCTTATTTTATTTAAAATGAGACAGATATTTCCATATCATTTTATCTAAAAATGATTGCAGGAAGTGCAGGCCATCATAATGAATTAGTATTTCAGGGAAGAAGCAGGTAGCCTGTGGATCACTGTAGGTATAAGCTTGCAGCATAACTATGTACAAAAACCTGTTTAAATTCCTGTTTCAGAACAAGTGCTCAAAACCAGCATATTCCTATGGCTGCATCAACCACACAGCATCTTGCGTACTCCCTAGATATTACTATAATCTTAGTAATTTTAACAAAGATTTATTTGAATCACTATTTTATTTTTTGTAATTTGCATACCAAGTATTTTCTCTTGATAGTGCTTTTCCATTGAACATTATCAGTATACTGAATACAATGGCATTGTAATCTCATGTTATAAATGAGATATATTTATCTTCTTCTCTTGCCTTCGGGAAAGAAGAATGCTAGTGGTATCCAGTAATTCCATTTCATATTTAGGATTTTATTTCACACTGAGAAATACAATATTGTGCTACATCAGATAGCCACCTGGGGGAAAGAGGGGAATTTAAGGAAAATTACCATTTCACAAGTTCAAACTACTTTTGCATCAGAAATGATTCTGCAAATTTCAGTTTGCAAGGCAGAAAGAGGAACGACAACAGGTGCACAGCTCCCCTCCAAACATCCAGCCAGGTTTTTGATTGGAAGAATCATGAGTTTCTCAAGAGGTTTCTCAAGCTTTGTGAAATCCCATATCTGCACTGGTCTGAGGATGCTGAACCAAACCAAGCCAAGGGACCCAGGCACGAGCACAACATGGTTGCACCTGGATCAGTACAGACTGGCCGTGTACAAGCGCTCCTAACTCAGCACAGTCTACATGCTTGGTTTGCGAGCAGCTTCTCTATTTGGGCTTATGTTATGACAATGAAGTGTCAGAATATTAATGCCCCATAGATTCTCTGAGAAATAGTGAAGTAAGTTACTTTGACACTTCCAGTGTTCTGCAATTTGACTCGTTAGTAAACTCTGTTTGTAGCCATGACACACAGAACAGAGATGCAACGTGAACAATGCAGACACACAAATCACCTTCAAAAAGTGGATGAAAGGACTCAACAGGAATTTCCTGGCAGGTTACTCTTCGAAGAAAGGATAAATAGCTCCAAACACATACTAACAAAAATAACCTGCATATAGGTACCAGAAATAATTTTATCCACCAGATGCCATTTTGGAGGTCTCGGTCATACCTGAAGCAGTATTGCTTTATCAGCTATGTTTGTGCAGGAGTCATATTCTCCAGTGTATTGATTATAGTGACAGCAGAGCCTACAGTTAAACAGTTATCAGGTATCAGATGCTGCAGTTTGAACTGTCCAACAACCATCATAACCAAGTCATTTTCCACTCATCAGACAACCACCATATGGTGCTTTAGCTCAGGTGTATACATATTTACTGCCAAGAATTTGATCTACCTATCCTCTTTAATAAGCAGGAAAAAGAACCTGACCTATTGGCTTGAACATTCCAGGTCTCTCACCTTTTTCTTTTCAATAATGGAAAGGAGAAAAAATAGAGAAGAAAAAAGAAAAAGGTCTAACAAGAGCACTTTCTGAAGGAAAAAAAAAAAGCATTTTTGTCAAACATTTCATTTTTGTTTACTGAGGCTTGAAGAAGTGAAAGTTAATCCAATGTTAGGTTGAAAGATCACACACTTGCCATATATACACGCCCATACAATGTTTTCCATTTCAGTACAGTTATACGTTGTGAGAAAACTGTTTAAGAGGCAGCTCAGCTATTCACTTCAGCAATGACAATCCCAATGGCCATTAAAAGCAGGAGAATATCTGATACTGTCATCCTATCTAAACAATGCAGCTTGAAAGAATTAAATTGCTTAGTGTATTTCCAGCCTGCAGTACTGAAAACAGAAGCATACCAAGGTACATCAGGGACATTGTTTACACTGCCTTTTAGGCATTAATACACTTTTCGATAATGCATGTTTCTTAATTATTCCATTCGAAACACACAGAGATGAAAAGTGCTGACAATCTGCAAGACATTTCAAAGCCATGTTCTTCATTTTTTCCTCCTCTCTTATTTAAAAATAACCCTGAAGTACTAAAAATTTCAAGGAAAAAAATGCAAATTAAGTGATGGATATATCACCGATTTCATAGTAGCACATTTCTAATNGTTGCTGTGGGTTGGTGGTTGAGTTTTTTGTTTAAGTTTTTAAATCTTGGTCTTTTACAAGCATTCGTCTCTTCTCTATACTCTCTTGCCTGGACATGGATGAATATTATTCCACATCAAATGACAGCAGCTCTAACTTCACCAGCTCCTAAATAAGATCCATGTCCAAAACAATCATGGGTTGGCACTCACTGTCTCTCCCACAGCTAAAAGGCCTTTACACAAAAATCTGTGGTTTCAAGCCTTTAATACTTCTCTTAAGCCACCAAAACCAGATTTAATCAAGTACCTCAAGAGACGACTCAGTCCACAATATCAAAACCTCCATGGATATACATATACATGGTCCCCCATGGGACCTTATACTGTTTAATTGTAGACACCATTTTTCTTGTTCTTTGGAGAAAGGTATGATTCAAGATTTTGTCTATGTATGAGAGTTTGAGCTGTGGAATTAAAAATTCCCATTTTTGGCACATTTGTGAATCTGGAAGTGACCTCTGATTAATTTTTTTTCTTTTTTTAAGACAAATTTTTATGATATGTAACAATTTTGATATATTGCATACTTTTTCAGTTTTCTGTCTATTGATATCTGATCTCAGATTCTTATTAGAAAGAATTCTTGTAGCAATACTATTACAAAACAATCAAAGAAATTAAATTTCTAGAACATCATAACTGAGTTTAGTGTGAAAGTGCAGAAGTTACAATACATTTGATTTCAATTCAATATTCTTTTGTTTTCTTGGAAAATAGAATATTTTTAGCACACTTAACTGAGAATTTCAGCTATTATTTACTTTCGTGATAAAACAAAAGCCCACATGTAATAGCCTTTTTTTAAA
>WBMW01000889.1:4167077-4222508 GCA_013396635.1 Penelope pileata | reverse complement strand
AAAAAAAAAAAAAAACAAAGTTAGGCCTCGGTAACATTCTTTCCAAGGAGAAACAAGTTCAAACATCCTCAGCAGGAACTTATCACCATTACATCATTTCATCCAGTTTCTTAGGAGAACAATTCTGTAGAAACAGAAGAAAGCAAGGAAAGAATGGAAGTGCAACTCATATCTGTTATCTAGTAATTCATTTTCTGCGTAACCCTAGGAGAGGACAGGCACCTTCCAAGGGGGAGAGAGAAATCTGCATTTAGCTGCTGCAGTGACATGGTACTAATGCCATTCCAGGAGCTTTTCTGCCAAAAGCAGCAGAAGAATCTGAACCCGCTCTTTTTTATACATATAGTTCACCACCAGCTGGTGTCACCATCCACCTTAAATTAATACCAGGTTATTTCACATTTATCTTGATATTCAGCAAGTCATAGGAGAAAAAAGTTTGATGTTTAGAAATAAGCAGCACCGACATGGCGTTTTCTCTACAGTTCTTTGACAGGTTTTCATTTTCAGGAGATCATGATACAGAAAATTCCCTAAAAAGAATCAATTAAATCTTTTTGTGCTGTCTTTGTACATAATTAATTTGAGGGCTTTTTTATACAATGTTGGTTCCATCAGCAATCCCCACAAAAGAATGGATTTATTATTAGGTGGAGAAAAATTCACTTTGGACATAGACGTATCTATTGCTTATACTTAGAACCACATTTCCACTTCAGGACAGTTTCACTATGTGCTCTGAATATTGATAGCTTACTTTTGTGCAAGAGAGGTATAAAGAAACTATTAGTTAGGAAGAAAGGTATACAGAGAATAAGTTTCATTTGTTTCTTCCCCACCTTCCCCAAAACACTCTAGTAAGCATGGCAAGATGAATTTCCTCCTAGGATATTTAAAGAACTGGCTGAGCCATTTTTAGAGCCATTTTTGAGAACTCAAGAGGAATGGCTAAAGATTACATCTAAAAATGGCACATATGGTGAGCCAATGGAAGAGGAAGAACTGAATAATTACAGAGCAATATCGGAACAAATAATCATTGGGTTTCACATCACAGAAGGCAATAACAAAGCCAAAGAACAGCAAGCTGGATTTATCACAAAGACATATCAAGTTAATTTAATCTCCTTCTGTAGACAAGTAACAGGTTTTACAAAAAGAAAATAGCAATAATGTTTTATCTACAAACTGACATAAGAAGCATTAAGTCATGTTGTAATTATGGCATCAGAATGCCTTCAAAAGAAATACAGTACACAACAGTCTACGTACATGGGTAGCCTTTTAGTGAAGATTTCCTGCCTAAGAGAAGGTTGCACTGAAGAGGATTCTGCAGCAGAGAAGCCTTTGAGTCAGTCCTATTAAATACCTTAATTACATGTTTGAAGAACAAAGGATTTTGATTATTAAATTTGCAAACTTGACAAAACTGGGAGAGGAAATACTGTGAGAGCCTGGATAGAATTTAGTAGTCAAACTGGAGATGTGCTCTGGGAAAAAAACAGATGACCAAAAGGTGCAAGATTTCAGCAGAAACAACCAGCTACTGCTGGATGGAGAGAGTATTAGAACAAATGTTTTAGAACCCCAGTCAAAATGTTTTAGAATCCCAGTCAAAAATTGTGGGGATTTCTGCCACCTTCCGATTTAAATCGTATGAGAAATACTAAAAACACATGCAATATCCATTCCCAAAAGCTTATGACAGCATAAGTAGGAAAATGAAGAGGGAAATATATATTTAAAAGATTACCAGGGACCGAAAAATATTGCTACAGGATCTGACCAAGAGAACTGTTCCCATTCCAGAAGAATAGCTTTAAGTTAAAGGATTTCCTCTTTTTTATGCAACAGTACATGGCAAATATTTTTCTCTCTGCATTTAAGTCAGTTCTGCCTCTAATTCTCTGATTCAGTCTCTAATTTTCTGGATTTCTATACAAAGAATCCTGTAATTTTAGGAATGCTGTAGAAGCATTCCTACAAAATGAGGCCTTTCTCTTCCAGAAATGAAATGAAGATTGTCATTGTGCTTATCTGTAATAGAAATGAATATCTTTCCTTTATTATTAACAAATACAGGAAGAGACTCTGATGCAGTTGCTTGCACACAAATGAGATCAATTTTTGTCTTACTTGAGGACAATATGATTTCACTAGCCAGTGAGAAGATTAAATTGTTTAAAACAAATGCAAACTTAAATACGTAGCAAATATAAATGAAAGTTAGCACACAAGCATGTGTGCTAGCACACAGGCATGCTAAGCCTGACTGCCACAATTTCCCAGTAAACTTTTAAGTGAATAAAATTAAGAGGCGTTTGTGGAAAAAACTACTGAAACCTCCAACAACTATCAAGTGAAACAAGCAGTTTTCGTAATTAATAGTTTCGTATCCTGGAGAAAGATGGAAAGAACTTGAAATAGTTTCTAGTTTCTTTAACTTATTTTCCTCACACACATGCATCAGACTAGAAATTTCTTATAGCACTGTTCCTCAGCTATAAGTGCCACATTGACATATTAAGTTGCACATAAATTACTGGTACACTTCCTACTTCCTGCTTTCATGTTAATTATCCCTCCTTCTGGGCAGATTTTTTTCTCATTTTTAAGCTAAATAACGACATTTGAGTCAGCAAGAAGCACTTAACTTCCTGATGTGGCTGAAACTCTTTTCAGACTATTCAAATTGCCAACATGCACAAGGGTGTAATACTCAAGTCAGTTCCTCTAGCACTCCACTGCCCGCAAGGCAATCTGAAATTCCTTTCCATTACACTAAAGTTCCAGTCATTTTGCTGGTGTGGGGTTTGTCTCCATTCCACTGTCCCTCCCTCCTCCACATATCTTAAGGGCATTCCTTCTTGCAATCATCTCACCACTCTAAAGAGCTAGACAGTCTAGTCAAGGAATTTATTTCATCACCCACACAAAAATACATACATTCATAAATCTAGAATGTTAATCTTGATCGCTAATTACCAGGAATTTCCCGAGTTTTCTTATTGGCCATACCTGTAACTGGCCACTGAGAAGATTTAAGCACACTAAATACGGCAATCTTGATTTGCATTGAGTAATCTCAATGATCCATCATATATCCTCAAAGGGAGAACGAAACACCATGGAAAACAATCCCATGAGAGTCTAAGAGTTGTACAGTTAGAAATTTCTACTCTGGAATTTGCATTCATATAACTTTCTATTCTTTGAAGAATTGATTAAAAATAAAACCATAAATTCATCTCATAATGGAGAGAAATTTCCTTAAAATACTACATGGCCAGCACAGACTTTGTCAAGTAGAGATATCAGTAACACGTTTGTTTGGAAGAGTATTTCTGTGTATTTCCTTGGTTAGAAGGAAGACTTAATGCACATGAAGATCATAGCATAAAGTAATATGCTGCAATTCAAACTAAAGAGTTTGGAATAAAGATTATACTTGCTAATCAAGAAAGACATTCACAATAAGCTACATATAAAATGATCCCATGAGATCATTTTGCAAAATTTGAGGTTTTTCTTTTTGTCTCTTTATCCAGAAACCAACAAATTGCAGCTGGCTAGAAGTTCTAGGCTGAGAAGAGCTCTGTGTTTAAGCCCAATTGCTCCTATATATATATCTACACAATCTCCCTCTCTGGTATGGCCCATCTTCACTGCACAAACAAGCAAGCATGTCAAACTGAGGCAACTAAATTTTCCTCTAAGAATCTTATGTAAACCTTTAAGAATGGCAGGAAAATGTCCACTCTTGATCATGAATTGGCAATAGTCTTGCCGGATCAAATAGAAGATATTATGAGTTCCAAGTAAAAGAAACCTTGAAACCCAGTTGTACCTTTAATGTAGTCAGTAATGCTATTTTTCTGCCCAACTATCATCTCCTTTGTATCTTCTGCTGTTGGGCTGGAGAAGTAGCAAGTGTGACAGCAATTGACCTGAGTAAGTGCTGTGCCGCTGTAGCAGTAATTCTAGTGGACTAAGTAATGGTGAGAGAAGAAAAGAGATATCTCTGTCTGAAGATAAAAAATGAAATGCTACATGGGAAGGCAAAGGGGAAACAGAGAAGACAGTGGAGGTCAGTAGTCAAGTAACACTACACTTTTACATGTAAAACCTTTTATAGATAGTTTCAATTACTTTTCTTCCTTTTAAATAGTTTAGTGCATGTCTTTCCTCAATATGATATAGCTACTGTTTACAGACCACTGTTGTTAGTAGAAAGCAAGCGTGTTTAGATAGCTACCAAGAGAAAGCAATTTGAACTTTGCTTCACCGTGTCTATTACACTAGAAATTAGCTTTATATCCACTTCCATGTAACTGCATGTAGCTGTAATACTATAATCCCTCTAGAGATCCCATTGTATGTTTGTACATCAGAATAGTTTCTTTGAAATTTGTAAGACCACTCATGAGTTGGTAAGATAAGCATATGCAGCAAACTTTGAGGGCAGATGGACTGTTACGTTATCACTTAAATGCTTTGGGCACACCAAACTCTCATTTGGCAGTTATAAATAGAAAAATGTCTTCAAATAGAGTTGATCAGGCAATTCACCAGCTAATTCTTCAAGCTGATATTCTTTAGTGTGTGACAAATGTAAGCAATTCAAAATGACCCTTTGAAAGTCAACTAAAATATTCAGGACTGAGACCATACCATCACAGTAAGTTTGGGCAACGTAAAGTCTGTATGACATAAAACAGAGTATTTCCAGAAATAAAACAGTTTCAGTTATTGTCTGACAAATACCTAAACAACAACCAGGTAAGCATCATGCATTTAAATTGGAAATCAAATAACACTGAAAGGTCATCTTCCTCTTAAAGAAAAGTTAGAGTATGCCAGGTAGTGTGAAAATAGCATTGTAAGAAAGAGTTACCGGAGAAAATTTATTTAAAAATAAAAAATAATAAGTTTCCTTCTCTTATAAATGCAGTTGACAACCAACTGGCAAGTAGCCTTTTTAGGCTATCAAGTGGAAAGTATTTGACTTTTTTTTTCTATTGTTGTAATTGTATTTTAAAAGGTAATTATGTTATTTCAGTGGCAAACAGGACATGTTTCAGAGGGAATTTTAAAGAAAATGTTTGTTCCTAAATCTATCGTAAATAGCCAACAGACGGATGGTGGACTATAGTGCATTTAAAATTCAGATTAGCTGCCCAGCCTTACTTCAAAATGCTGTAGAGCGAAACTGCACAATTTTCACATCTGAAGTAGAACTGGCATATTTAGATAACTCTATTATAACCATGAAGAGAGAAAAACAAGCAGGACTTAAAATTTGGAAAACTGGGAGTTAATTGTGAGTTATGGGCATGGCTTTGTCCAGTACAATGCTGCTAAGTTCTATACGCTAGTTTCATCATCCAGAAGACAGTTGATTCAGTTAAGAGATATCTTTCCTGCCACTCAGGTCCATTTCTCTTCCATTTCTCAACATAGTCCAGATCTTCCCCTCACTCTTTAAATATTGTGCATTCCACAGAACATTCTGGACTCTGGTTCTCCTCTCCTTTCTACTTAACCTTCTCTCTGACTTTAACTAATGCTTGTCCCATGGAATGCCTGAAGAGTGGAAAGAAATGATTTTTTTTTTGTAACTATTTTACCTAGATAATTTACAGATATCCTTTTTAAGTTCCTATATTGCTGACAACTAACAACCGTCAAGTCACACTGTCTATTCTCTGAACAACTAGAATGACTCTGTGCTTAGCAACTTCAAATATACAATCTCTTCATTATACAGCTCACATTGCACACAGATTTAAGATTCGTTGATTAAACTGAATGTTCTTGGAGATAGCTTAGTTGTATCAAGATGTCAGAAATATCACTGAAGGAGAGAGACCACACTGAATGACAGAAAATTGCTCCCTGAGAGATTAAAGCTCTTGACACTTCAGTTTGGATGATCATGGGATGGCATGGTTAACCAAGTGAATGTTACTTGTGGTTTAATTATATTTTTCCATTCGTAAGATCTGTAAAATGCACATCAGACTTTTTCCTGAAAGCACATTTTGTTGATAATTCTAATTTAAAAAATAAAATACAAAAATCTAATCATAGACAATTCATGGCATAGCACATTTTCTGGAAAATCTGCCAAATTTAAGCACAAGGAAGAGAAAGAACAAAACTAGAGTTTAAGGCTTACATTTAAATCAAAATGCTTTTTATAAACTTTTGCTTAGATACTTGATAATTTCTCCTGTGTACTTCAGTGGGAGAGAACTTTTCCAGAAATGTATAGAATAAACTCAATAAATTTGTTCTGTGCATTTAAGAGAGATCCAAAGAATGACATAGTCACCGTATTTTTAACTTCTCATGCCTTCGTGCAAAAAATGTTTCATCCCTTTGAGATCCATGAAGGAGGGCCACATCAAGACAAATGAGACTTGGAAACTTTTGCCTCAGTGGAATTTTGTATGGTTTCAAAGGTATGGCTGCTAGAGGTCCTTAGATACGCACAACTCTGCACTGATTCTGTAGGTTCCAAGAGTGCACACAACCACAAGCTAGTTCCTGGTGCTGATTCAATGAGAGTAAGAGATGTAATACTGCATCAGTATCCAGGAGACTTGAACTCAATTTCCATCTCTGTCCCTACTCTGTCAGGAAACAGGACCACAGAGAAAATGCTCATAAGGGAAGCGATATGGACCCTAGCTTCCCCTGCAACCTTTGACTCTTCATCATGCTTTTCACAATCTTCAAAGCTCTCTCCAACAGCCAGGCAATACGTTTAAAGACTTGAGATAAATTCCAGTAAAGCTGGATGTGACCAAGCAGCGACCTGAATTAGAACAGCAGTTTCTTTTCACAGTGTCAGTATTCTCCTCAGTGCATGTTAGTTATTTTTCCTCTCAGCAATCTGTGTTTACTTCCTAACCTCACAGACTTACAGTAGAGAATAGGAAAATGATCATGTGACACTGAAAAGAACTGGTTGAATACTTCATTGTTTTAAGTCAGCTGCATTGTCTTTTTAAGCTATTGATAAATTTAATCTCTATAAATATAAGTGTCATGATAAAGTCACAGTCTAGTTCATTAGAAAGCACTTCCTAGCCTGCTAGGGACAAAAGTGATTAAAATCAAGTTAGCAAGATGAATAACGACAGTGTCATTTTAGCTAATGCACTAGACAAAACCTTTCTGTCTGTATATAATCTTAAGGAACCCTGATCAGCAGTGTGATTCACTTCATAATCATTAATGACTGACGGGAACTCCAAAACCTGATCTGTGATTCTATCTTTGTCAAAATAAAATGGTATCAGTTATCTGAAATACACACCAGGAGCATTAGAGCTTTGCAGTAACGATTCATAGCTTTGCAGCGCTTAATGAAAGTGCCATGGCTACACATTAAAAACAAACTTTCTTTCTGATTTTTGTTGCAATTGTTTGCTTTCATTCCAGTATATCTCACTCTTCAGTGTAGACAAACTGGGCAGAACCCATGATGATAAACCATAAGCAAAGGAGCAGCAATAAAATTATTGCCGTTTATATTCATTCCTGTGACTCTGCTACACCTACTGTTGACATCTCCAGCCTACAAGCACTACCAGCACTCAGCTGGAAAAGCACCCCAACCTCCTCTCCTACCTCCACGCTAACACACACTGGGAAGTCGTGGTACCTGCTGCTTGCCCAAGCAGGGTCAGGCTGCCCACCATCCACCTAGCAGCTATCTCCATGCTTCTACATTCAGTTATCAAGGAAGCATAACTAACTCATCGTGGACCCTAACTAACTCATCGTGCAACCTTTGCTCTTCACAGCTGTTTTTCTGGTGAGCCTCCATCCATCACCATTGCCTTTACTTTAATGCACTTTTTATCCATTTTCTCAAATGGTGGTCTATTTATTTATTATCCAGCTCACAGAGCCAGAAAACTGCAAGGGCTGCTCTAAAATTAGTGCCTCCTATTTTATTATGTTGGCCCACAATGTCAGAGACGGATGTTGGTGGTATGACAGCAGAGGCTGAACCTTCCCACCAATATTCCACTCCATTTTGTTACCATGTCACAGATGGCAGCAGAGGGGCACTCTGACAAAATGGTCTCTGACATGGGAGTGCTGATGAAGCAAAGGGGAGGAATTGAATTCCTCCATGACTGTTAAGTTTATTATAACCAGTAAAACCTCCAAAATGAAACAACATTAACTCACAGCATCTAAAAGCCTAGCTCCTCAGCCTTAGCAGTTGCACCACTGAAAGCAAGTCTCTTTGTGTAACAGAATAATAAATCTGTCTCTTGTCTAGGAAAAGGCTCTACTAAAGCACAGGCCCATTTGGAAGGGCTAAGATTTCATCCAGAACATTTAGCAAATGTACTGGCTAGGTTGAGGCAGCACTGACGTATCTTCAAAGGTAGCAGCAGAGTGGGGAAGACCCCACATTGATGTAAACTACAGCTTCACAACTGGAATTATGGCAATGGCAACAGTGGAATTAATGGCAAACTACCACTGAGAGCTTGATACTACCCTGTAATCTCATGAGGATCCAAAATACTAGTTAGATTCCCCATTGCTTTGTGCTTAGTCTTCTTATCTTCTATTGATGAAACATCACCAATCTAAGTTTAGTGGCATACCACATTCCATTTCCCCTGATTTAAACAGCTGTGCAAAGACTGCAACAATACAGGCCACAGCATACATTTTAGAAACCCCTAGTACTGAACCCCCAACAATAATCCACCGTTAAGATCAAATCTACTCACCACTTTCAGAAGCCGAGACTTGTGAAGTATTGATCACTTCCACTGCCTACTGTACATTTAAATAATGTCTCCCATACTCAGACCTCAGAGTAGAGGACAGATCCTCTTGCTACTTCATCATCTCTACAGCTATAGATTTTACCATTATTGTATTTGCCTTGTGTTACACTGGACTAAAGATCGTATTTTTGATTTATAGTAGCAGACAAGCAATTTATTCTGCTGTTTACTTTTTATAGTTGTTTAGGTGGGAGTAATATATAGAAGGAGATACTTGTGTAAGTCACTAATATCTTCCAGTAAGTGGTATATATTTTTCATTAAAGAACAAAGATATTTGACAACTCAAACAAAAGGAAACAGTGCAAACTGCAGAAAATGGCAGCATCACACCACCATCTGCTGAAGGTGATTAGTTACAGTATTATAAACCCACAAAAATCTCAAGTACTTGGTTTCCTCAGGGCAACTGACCTGTCTCTCAGAAATGCATTAGCTCTGTTAAGGCAACAACTGAATAGCTACCCAACCACACAAGGTTGGACTAAAGTCATTCTGGCAGTAAGTTTAAAAACAGGGCTGGTGTCATCAAGTGTCGGGCTTCCCTGCTGTCCATCACATGGAGGAAGGAGCAATGGATTGTCTTTGTTTCTGTTTCTGCAGTTGCAGAAGGAGAGTCCAAGTAGATAAGCAAATTAAAGCCTCCCCCCCTGGTCAGATACCTGTGTAGCTCCAAAGGACATCAGAGATCACAGCCCTGAATAAACTACTGGATTTGTTGCACGAAAGTCAGGATTTTTATCTATAGAAAATAGCCACTTCTGCTATTTCATAAACATTTTCCCTTGTAGTCAGAACAGCACTGTTGTGAGCCAGCTTTCTATCATTTTCATTCCTCTTAAACTTCTTCCACAAAGCATTCCAAAACAGCATTTCCTATGTCTGGAGACTTCAAGTATTCTGCTCACAGTACATCCGGATCCTTCCCCGCTAGATAATCTCTCAGCTACCACTGTGATCAGCTGCAATACCAGATCTCCTGACAAATAAAAATACTTAACTACAAGTCCCTGCATGTAGTCGTAATGGTTCAAAACAACCCTTCAAAATACTGTTCTAGAAGAAAATTGCTGCTTCTCAACAGTACTGCTTATCACGTTGCTCACTAGAACACAAATGACAAAAAAATTCTTTTACAACAGAAATATTTCTGTCCATATGAAGTTCACCTGTCAGTTACTATCTCAGGAGAACATAGCTTCTTTAAAATAGAAATCATCTCTCTTCCTCTGGTGGATGGATGGCACTGCACCAACAGTGAATGCTCCATCCCTCCGACTGCTTACACTAAATCTGGGGGATGGAGCAAGTGTGCGCTACCAAATGACACCAGAAAGGGCCCAGTGAGTCCCCTGTCAAGAGCAAGAAAATCGATAGCCCCTAGCAGGTTCAGAATCAGCTCCTCTTTACAAGAACACCACCTTCTTGAACAGAAATGTAGAAACAGAAATACTGCCCTTCACAACAGAGATAAACCACCAGAAGTAAAAGGGAACAGGAGCTGGGGGATGAGTTAATAGTATTTATACAAGTTTCCTTGCTATAATTCTAATTCATGCATTGAAATATTGCATTTTTTTATTTATGGATAAGATGCTTTCACTCAAGAAGATCAAGTCACCAACTCAGCTTTCAGCGAGGAAATAATCTCTCAGCACAGCACATCTGTTTTGTCCTACTGCCTTCATTTCCAACTTTCATATCTCAGAATCTGATCTGCAAAGATTCACATACGGAAAATTAACCAAATTCAGGACTGAGAAGAACTGAAGCTCAGAAGTATGCATCCTTTATCCATTGCTTCAAGAATTCTCCAGTGAAATTTCTCAGGGATTTGGGGAAAAACCTTGCCTAATTTTTTTGACAGCAACCATTTAGAGCATTCTAACTCCCACAATTCAGTTTAAATGTTTCTTTGCTTGGTTTTTTTCTTTTAATTTTTTTTTGTATCAGTAAACAATGTTTTTTGACTTTTTGTGGGAAGGCTTAGAGAGGATTGTCATACTTTCGTAAACTGTAAAGAAATTTTCATGATAATTCAGTGTCTATATCAATGTCAATGTTAATTCTTAGTATATGAACAGTATGGTCTTGACATAATGCTGCTGAGATCCTTAATTTAAATCTCAATATTTAAAGGTCAGGTAGAATAAAGATATAAAACCCTATTATGTGGCAAATGGTATGGGAAAATAAGGATGGAGTCCATAGAACTATGCCCCACAAAAACAAGATCATAATTCTTTTTCAAGCATATCAATACAATCTCTAGTTCATCTGATATGGGATCCAACTACTGCAGAATTACTCACAGAGCAGCCCTGGTTCACAGTGGGGTTTTTGTTTGAATTTATTTTCAGGTGTCACTCAGCTGTGCTGTATCGGATGTTAGAAAGAAAGCTTTTTTTCAGAAGTAAGGAAAAATCTTTGCTGGAAATCTGATGATCATCATTGCCCTTACAATCTAAAAAAATCCCAACAAAACATTTGTACGTAAAAATTAAATGGTGCAAGATTTTATTGGCAACAGGAGTGAAGGCTTAAAATGTCTAAATGATTTCAACAATCAATTATTCTTCCTCTGGAAAACAAAGAATCTTTGTTGCATTGACAAATATGCAAAACTGATTTTTTTCATTCATAGCCACAATTCATCGAAAATATGGTCACAGAACACAGTGAAAAAAATAGTCCTTTTTTAAAATGCTACTGGATTTCAAAAGATATTTTAAAATATATGTACTCCCTATTGTAGCCAAACACCAGATGAGAGGGGATCCACCCTCCAAAATAATCTGGAAAAGCAATTAAATTATTATGTGGTGTAGGACTAAAATTGCCACACAAAGCCCAGAACATGGTCTGAGGCTGATACACAGAGCATAGTAAGGACAGGTGAGAAAAGGACATATCCTGCCTTGCTGTGATGCAAGAACAACACTGCTCTTCCTGAATCCAAAGCTGGGCATGTGCTGCTGTTCCCAGCCTTTTCTGTGAGCCCAGCAGCAACCCCGATTCTGCTTCCTGCAGCACCATGCTTTGTTTTTGTCTCTCTGGAGTGGCAGGCACACAGCCCAGGGCTGTACCTGCAAGAATTAGGCTGCACATCCTCCTTTTCCAAATACCATTCGTTATTTACTTAAAAGAAAGAGAAGTGAGAGTAGGCAACATTGTAGCTGCACCTGAAGCACATGCTTTCATGTGGACAGTATCAGATGATCTTTCCGCAGATTTACCTCTGCAGCAGACAATTCTGCAAATGTTCCTTCTTGATTAGAAAATCACCTGAATTTAATGACCTACCTGCTACTGGCTGTGTATCACACCTTGCATGTATTTCTAGCCTTTTTTGCAGATAATAAGAGGTGAGAGATGGCTAAAAAGCTGCAAGTCAGCAAAAGTACATAGAGTTCATCATCTCACGTTGAACAAACAGATTACATACATCCATATTACCCCAAAGACCCCTCCTCAATATAGGAAGGTTTTACTTCCTACTCTAAAGACAAATTCATGTTAAAAAATAGTGTTTTGTATCTGACAATTTGCTCTGTCAACAGTGTAATAGTGTACATTGTATCTGTTGCAGTTTCCATGGAAATAAATAGGAGGCATTACTTTCAGAGTGACCCAGCAATCCCGTACAGCTTTCAGAATGAATCACCCTCTTTCTCCTCCACATATTTTGATATTAGAAAGTATGACACAGTATTAGTTAGGACAACGTACACTTAATTATGAGTCCATTTATCAACTTTCATTTGAAAGTTTCCATTGGTATTTCCGTGGTATTTCTCCTTTCAATACAAACACCATCTCTTCTTCTGAATAGAAATGAGATTTCCAATTCAATGCATGTTTGCCCAGTAGGAAAAGGGAAGTGAAAAAAAGGAATGAGTTTTTCTGAGTATTCTGCTCAGCAGAAATAAACACATTGCTTGCTACCCAAACAGTTATTCAAGGTTCATACAGAGCTTATACATGTAATGAAGAAATGTGAGAACATTTCAAAGAAATAAAAAGTTATAATTTGGCTCTCCCAACTTTGAAAAAAAAAAAAAGAAAGAAAGAAATTAATACAGTTGATGGGTTAAGAATCACAGTGGCAAAAAATATTTTTCTTTCATGATGTGTTGGTTCTGACATTAAGAAACCATAATTGTAAAAATTCTATTTATGTGCAACCAGAACAAATTGTTTTAGAGCTTCCTTTTCTCCAAGACAACCTAATTTATATTTTAATTTGCTGGAAGTAATTGATTATCGTGGAGTAAATGCATTGTACTGAAAACTCTATTAAATCACTGACTTAATGGGAGCAGAATTATTTTTTTTTCTCTTTTTGGATAAAGTTTTACCTTCCTAAGCATTTTAAAACTAATGTATCAGGCTCTAAATATTTTATGGTCTGTATTAAGCACTGTTTGGGGTTCATGTCCCTTTAGACTCCAACACAGTACTTTATACCATACAAAGCAATTTACTCAGAGTAATGAGTTCTGTAGTAGCTTCATGAAGACGAGTATTGAATTGCTGCTGCTGCAGGCAAGCAGTTGATTCAATATAAAGTATAGCAAGGAAGGGACTGGCACACCGTTGCTCATCCTATTTGTCTGATAACGAGCAAAGGCATGAATATCCTTTAACTAACGTGACGGTAGGAGCATGGCCCATAGAAACTAACCCAAGTTTACAGATCAGAGTAGATAAACTCATCTTTTTAAATACTCAATATCAATGTGGCTATAAAGTGTAACCTACTAGATAATTAGACCCCAAAAAAATCAAGGAAAATTGATGTACTGTAAAATAAGCAGAAAAATCTACGCATTTCAAGCAACCAATACTCTCAAATTGATGACCAGAACTAACTGAATAAAAGCTGGAAAATGAATTCAGGTAATATCCATGTTTTATTAACCTCATGTCTCTATGTTGCTGTAGTATTTACTTGTATCAATCACGTTTACTAAGGTAATATTTATTTTATGACAAGTGCAATTTTTTCCTTGTTTGTAGATGTCTACCTTTTTCAGATGCTTGGATTTAGGTATGCACAAAATACACTCAGTTGAAAAGGTTCAGAATTTACTAAGCATGGAGATTCTTTTAGAATCCTAGAACAGTATTTCACTAGTAGATGGGCCTATTCTCTTGTGAAAAAATAGACATGCAGGAGAAAAAGAAAGTTATCCTCCAGCATTTTAAATTTACATCTGTAGTATATTCTGTACAAACATTTTGAGGGTTTCCTCGTTTACAGAATTAATTAAAACCAACTGTGAGCATAATGTTACTGACAATGTTACTGACCTGACAATTCATGCTGCTCAGGAAGAAATACAAAGCATCACTTGTGAAACTCCATGCAGGTGAGACTTAAACTCAAAACCTTGACCTGAAACAAGCTTTCCCCATGTTAGCTCTGAGAAAGGACAAAGAAAAAATCATTCCACTCTAGTACTCTGTAAAAGACTTTGACAAAGCAACAGACAAGAGGAAAACAGTTATTTCTGATATCTTAATTTTCTGTGTGTTTGTAGAAGGACTTTCAGATTTCTAACTTTTCCCTAGGCAGTGAGACACTCTGTGCATGTTTAGGAAGAGTTGTTAATTCTGCTTCATAAGCATAGTGCAGAAAATTGTTTTGAAGAAAAAAAAAAAAAGAACAAGCAAGGAGTAAATAAAAAGAAGACTATTGATAATAAGTTTTCCTTGCATGTTCCCTCCTGTATTTTAGGATTTCAGCAAAAGCAATTGTGTTGCTGGTAGAGAATGTATTCATTTCAGCAGTGGTTTTTATCTGAATTTTGCTTTCTGTCCTCCCCTTTCTAAGCACACCCAGAATCCCTGTGAGCCTGCTGGCCATGCATGTTCTAATTGAATGGGTGGGAACTTTCATAGGAGGAGAAATGACAGTAATAAAAGTTTCCAGTTAACATTACTGGAAACAACATCACCACTGTACAGCTCAGATCTAGCACTAGCTATAACATGAATGCGATAAAAACTGTACCCTGCCTTTGGTACCTAAGCATGTAGCTTCATGGACCACATTCTTCCTCACCCTGCCTGAGATCAAAAATGCTCCAAAGCATGCTTGTTGGATGTATGCCTTACCATGTCTTCTGCTGTGTACCTTTTTTCCTGTTCTGAAGTACTGTAGTCCCAGCTTTACTGACTGGCTGCACTCAACATGTATTTGGAGCAATTTGTTTCTATTTGAAGCACATGCAACTAATGCTAACACCAAATTTCTGGGCAGCTTTTAGGATACATGCCTCTCTGGTTCTCCCTTCCTCACATCTGCTAAAAAACTGCAAATACCTTTCAGTTTCAAAACAGGACTTTTTTAAAGCAGACGGTAAGCTTTCACTGCAAATTAAGCATGCTGCTCCTATTACTTTTAACAGAAGTCAGATGCCTAATTTCCTATGCACCATTATTATAATGTAACCCATCCAGTTCAAGCAGGGAATTTTTCAGAAAATGAGCTTATTTAAAAAAGAGAAAGAGAAAGAGAAAGAGAAAGAGAAAGAGAAAGAGAAAGAGAAAGAGAAAGAGAAAGAGAAAGAGAAAGAGAAAGAGAAAGAGAAAAAGAGAAAAAGAGAAAAAGAGAAAAAGAACAGGTAGCTGCAGACCAAATGCAAGCTGTAAAGCAGAAAGACAATGAAACACTTATACTAAAGAAATAGTGATATACAGACCCATCATCTGGATCCTTACATCGAGGATTTACAGCTAAAATCCAGAAAAGTGTTGTGCTTACTGACAGCAAAACAAAGTGCCCAGGCCACTTTCACCTACTCTCAGATCAGCAACAAAGGAATGTTGAGATTGCAGAAGCTAAAAAAGGGGCAAATTCAGGGAAGGTTTGTTGCTAAATAAGAAAATCCCCATGAAGAACTCAGCAGAGTCAGGCTGCTCTCCTTGCCTCCTTGAGTGATGTCTCTTAAAGCCGGAAACCTCTTCTTTGCCACAGCACACACATAAGAATCCCTCAAATGTCAGTGAATCACATAAAGGGAGTAGCATGGCAACTAAGAGACATGTCCTTGTTTTCAATAAAATAAGGACATTCAATAACCTAATGGGACTGTTACACTTTGAGGAAGCTGTTTCACAGACACAGAAAAGAAAAAATAATGCTTTTCATAGAATATCTTGAATCAGAAGGGACACATAAGGACCATGTAGTCCAACTCCTGCATTGCACAAATAACACTTTAAAAATTCTGTGCTTTTATTGTGGCTTCATTTTGACATGACTTATAGGATCTGCTCAAAAACATTTACAGTTTTATGAAGCCGGTGATTTAGTGACTATAGAATAATATACACTAAATAGCTCCTATAATACTTTGGCATAGATATTCTGCTGTATGACTCATCAGCTAACCCTCCCAAAAACTATTCTTAAAATGCCTCAGTATGCGTCATTGTTAATCTTTCTCTCTCTAAATTCTAATTATTCTGAAAGAACTGGGGAGCTGGTAATTCTTTTCCTCTTTTTAAAAAATATTTATTTGCATTCAAGTGCTTCTCCCGGCCTAACAAGTCAACTTTTTAGGGAGTTTGAATTTTAATTTATTTTTATCACGCTGCAGAAATACATCTGTCCAGCCAAAGATGCAGTTCACTAGACTAAAGGGAGTTCAAAAATTGATTTATCAAAGGCTGAAGCATAGGCTTCAAAATTCTGCTCTGTAGGCTAGTTGTGTTGGGTAAAAGAATAAAAGTTACCTACTTGTGAAGGAGCTGTTACTGTGTCACTCTAATCAGTTTGTCAGTGGCACCTTCCTTGAGGCAAAATAAGTTGCTTGAACAAAATTTAGTTGAGCCTAACAGACTAAGAAGTCTACAGCAAATAGAGTCTACAGCTTAGAAACCTGGAGTTTTTCATGGTATAAGCATGTAAATCTCCTTTAGCAGAATGTCAAAAGCAACCAGGTCTGTCATCTTAGCGATGCATTAAGGTAAAACTGACAGAGATGTAAATTACTGAAATTGAGAAGACAAATACTCTGTAATGCATCAGAGAGGAGTTTCTCAGCTAACTATAAATAAGTGCCAAGCGCAGTCTCATCGTGGCAGCAGAGCTGAATCCCACTCATGCAGCACAACAACTCGTTCCTCCCACACTGTCTCAGGTATCTCCACAGGGCAATGTGATACAACTTGTTTTATCAGACCTCTCCAAAATGCTTCATTGTGACATCAGTGCCTTGGATGTCAGCAGCGGCACAGAAAAGTTGTAATAAATAACCCTTTCTGATTCACCTTAACCTGACTCATAAACAAATTCACACAGATGGCTGCAGCATCCTCACCCTGCCAGGCAGCGCTGAAAGGCCCTTCTCCAAGCACATCCTGACCTGCTCTGGAAAGAGAGGGTTTCTTAGGGGAGAGAGGGAATGGTTCAGACCAAGACATCATAAAACATCTCCTCTGAAAGAATTGAATTGATTGAACCCAGCAGACTACAAAAATATTACATAAATAAAAAGGCATTGTATATTATTACGATTTCAAACATCTTAGAATTTTTTCAGCCCATCCGGTTTCAAGACCCAACTGTGTTTGCTGAGCGTAGCTGACAATAGCAATTAAATAGAAACAAAAACAGGGTAGAATTCAGGTCACCCTGGTAAATACAGAACATTGAGTCTTTCTGGGGCTTAAAAGCCATTAAGCCTGGAAACATGTTTGCACACACGGGACAACGTATGTCCAAAATTCAGAGGTAGATTATGGTGGAAAGCCATTTGTTCACTACAATTTAAAAAAAAAAAACCCACAGCACCAGTGCCAGATTTCTACTCTTCAGTTTTCAGCACTTGTTCTATACTAACACATCTTGATGGCAGTGTTCCTTGACCCATCTAGATCTCAGACAGAATTTTGTATACTGAACCAATGAGTGCCCTATTGTTGCTGAATTTATGAAGTGCAATTACTTGTTACTCCATTCATGAATCTTGCTTTGCTGCCGTATATCTCAGGACTGCCCAACTGCTGAAATACCAAGCACTATATGAAAAAATGGCCAAGATGTGCTAGTCCAAAACTACCACTTGCTATGACTGAAGAGATCTTTGCTACTCATTTATCTGTTTAATGTACTCTCTTCTATCCTGACTGGCTATTTATTCGCATAGTCTCCCCAAGCAAGGCATTTATTGAGCAGATCAAAGTAATTAATGGAATGAGAATATATGGCAATGATATCTCTATGGAAGGGAAAAGGGAGAAATTCATTTTGGATATTAAGCGTCAGAGAAGAGATCAGAAAGATGCATTATTTTTATACATATTTGCCATATATCACTGCTGGTCACATTGGTTGTGTAAATGTTCTTTATGCCTCTAAACAGAGTGGTGGGAGTCTTGTGCTGGTAGCTGCGTTATGTAGGTGTACTGTCAGATAGAGCGACTCAGGAAGTAGCTCTTATTTTGAGGAATGGGAAAAAAGAATAAATTTATAATTTTAGTGTAGGAATTCTTCTCCGGAGGCATAACATAGTACTTAAAATAATGAGAATCATTGCCTAGAGGTATCTTTTACCAAGAAAGAGCTATAGTCTAAAATTGCAATGCTAGAAACACTGCCCTAAAGAAAGTTACAACACAATGATGAAAGACTGAAATTCATTTCTGTAACAAAAGAAAAATTCTACCATGCCTTTGAGCAGATGCCATTATAAATCTAGGAACATTTGTGCCCTAAAGACAGATCCTACTACAGTACCACATATTAAAAATGCAGTGGTGAAAATCTGGACATGACAGTAGAAATACAGTAGTGAGGATTTCTTCCACTGATGGTTAACGAAAATATGAACCATTTAACAATGATCACTACAACTCTCTTTGTTGTTGTGTTGAAGACTATTCTGTCTCACAGTCAACTTAGTAACTGGGGTATTTCAACACATAGCACTCCATTTTGCAGAAAACCACAGACAGTTCAGTAAGATGTGCCATCTTTTCTCTGCAGCATCTCCAGAAAACCATCCATCCTGAAGGACGTTATGAAAAGGTAACTTGTCAGTAGTCACATTTGAGATTCTTCCGCTAGAAGGTTCTCCTCTAGAAATGATGAATGCACAGGTCATGATGATTTACACCACAAGTCAGCTGAGCAAGCCACCTTGATATCAGAACTAATGACATCATTCCTTTTCTAAATTGAGATACTATCTGCAGAAAGATTCGACCGTAAGCAAGAAGTTCATCATTTTACCACATCACATCAGTAAGATGCACTCCTTTATCAACAACCAATGCGCTCACAAAATTGAAGAGATTATTGTAAGACAAAAGTTAGTCTTTTAACAGACTCCAATTAAGTGATTCTGTATTAGAAATATACGTTAAAAAAATACAGTAAACATGCAATAGGAGTAAAATTGATGGCATTTTGGAGTATCTTGATGGTATATCTGAAAACTTGTCTATCAGTATCAGTTGATCAAGAAAAAATATATATTACCTCTTTTCCCAATCTTATCCTCTCACACTGATTCTATGAATAAACTGGAATTAAATTTTAATTTGAGGTCAACCCTATGGTCAGATATGATTCAAGGTTCACAGTTGTGAAGTGCAACTCTGAAGCTGGAGGATTGATCAGGGTGACTGCATGGGTGTAATTATGGATGAGTAGAATGAAAAGATTCAAGAAGTCATATTGAGAGTTATCAGAATAAAAAGGCTACTAGTGGTATTCCTCAGAGACTGATCTTGGAACCTCTGACAAAAAATTAGAAGTCACTGCCAGTACTAAGGGCTATGGGTTGACATTTAACACTGTAAGGTGCAACCTTCTGGTAGGTTTTTGCTATCAGTTGTACCTTCACCAATTGGAAATGAAGAAATCAGGAGATACAGATTGTTGCTCAGACAGAGGATGTTTGGGTGTCGCCATTTTGATGCAGCTGTGAAAAAGATGAAAATAATTCTGTAATGGATTAAATGAAGTATTTTTTATTAGGCACAGGGGAATATTAATGCTATGAAATGAAAACATGAAGAAGATCTGGTTTGATATGTTGCTATCTTGAATAGTTCTGATTAACCTTGTTTAACACGAATGTAAATTCATGAATGTCCCTCTCTACTCTGCCCTCGTGAGGCCCCATCTGGAGTACTGTGTGCAGGTCTGGGGCCCCCAATAGAGGAAGGACGTTGAACAGTTGGAGAGGGTTCAGAGAAGGGCCACAAAGATGATCAGAGGGCTGGAGCACCTCCCCTGTGAGGACAGACTGAGGGAGCTGGGCTTGTTCAGCCTGGAGAAGAGAAGGCTGCGGGGGGACCTCATAGCGGCCTTCCAGTATTTAAAAGGAGATTACAAACAGGAAGGGAACCAACTTTTCAAAAGGGTAGACAGTGATAGGACAAAGGGGAATGGTTTTAAGCTGAAGGAGTGAAGGATTAGATTAGACATCACGGGGAAGTTCTTTACCGAGAGGGTGGTGAGGTGCTGGCACAGGCTGCCCAGAGAGGTTGTGGATGCCTCGACCCTGGACGTGTTCAAGACCAGGTTGGATGGGGTCCTGAGTAACCTAATCTAGTACCTAATCTGGAGGTTGCTGGCCCTGCCTGTGGCAGAGGGTTTGGAACGTGATGATCCTTGGGGTCCCTTCCAACCTGGGCCATTCTATGATTCTATGAAAAATATGAAGAGTTACTGCTTGAAGTATTTGTCTAATGAAGTGAAAGTAGAAGAATCTGTCTTTGTTTAGACTACATAAATAGAACTCAGGGGTGGACATGAACACAGTGATGATCTCCTAGTTAAACACTAAGACATGAATGACAGTAAAAGACCAGGAAGCAGGATGAGTGCAATGGTGCTCTCTGTTACAATACAGAGACCTGACCAGTGTGCCCACTAGATAGATAAAGATCAATGTTAGAGCTAAAGAACAGTCTTGTTTCTGCTTTGGTTTTGTTTGTTCGTTTAGGTTTTTCTGAATTTTTTTTTTTTTATATCTAACCTTAAGAATAGAAATTATAGCAAGTTAATTACAGACTATATAGTACTTCATGTAGATCCCTTCATATTGGATAACTATGATGTGGTTGTCACTGGTAAGTAGAGAAATAACCCAATGTTCTAGTTGCTCTCAGCATTCCTTTTCAGTCTTCTGCTCCAAAGTTTAATTGTGATATATTTTCCATCTTTCTGACGTGCTTTATACAGAAGACATCCACAGAGTTACAGAATAGTAAAAATTGGGAAGTCAGTTAAGTCACTTTTCAGTTCACTTCACTGTCCAAGTAGATATCCATATTCTAACATTAAAAGAAATACTATCATTTGATAACTTTCTCTTACATTTTATAAGGAATATTTTTTGTTAGTTTTGTTTTTGTTAACTTACAGGCAATAATGCATCAGCTATCTCAGCTATGTATTTTCCAATTTTACTTTCAAGGACAATAATGAAGCTATCTGAACTACATACACATGATCACACAGAAATTAAAATGCCTGTCTATAAATACATATGTGTGTGTGTGTGAAATGTGCAACTACACTACTAACCAGTATTTTGATTCCTCCCCCAGTCCACTGCTAAATATCCATGGTCAATTTATGCAGCACAGACATGCAGCCAAGTTGTTTGTTGTCTAAGAAGGCAGAAACATTTCTCAGACATACAATTAGCTTGGCCATCTGCATGTGGGCAAATCTATCCTGGCTAGTATGGAGTGATACTTCCATTTTGACCTTAGTATGTGTTTGGCCACAGCAACCCCCTAGCGTACAGCTTATTAATATATTTATATTCTTTATTTTTTACTTCATTCAAAGAACTCCAATGAAATAAGAAAACGCATGGGATACTAAGGGTTAGTGGCAGTGTAATTAATGAGAAACTATCAAGTAGATATGGTAATTACAATGCTCTCTGGGACAAGGTGTTTAATGGGAAAATTCAAAGTACAGCTAGGGTATTTAATCCCTTGGAACACATTTTACATCTGCTTTATTACAAACGAAATGTGAATACTTAAGCATTGGTCTTGCTTTCATTGTTCAGGAAATAGAGCTTATAATTATTCTCATAAAGCAGTAAAGTATTTAAATACTTTGCCTTTTATGTATAGCAACAGAGTATGGCTCACAATGCAAATCCTGGAGGAGCCTAATACATAGAAAGGTCAAAAAGAAACCTGCAAAATAATACAACTATCAAGTAGTGAAGTCTTACATATAAAAACTTGTGTGCTTAAAAGTAACTATCTTTCCTGGCTAAAGGAAAACAAACAAACAAAAAACAACAACAAAGAAATGAACAAGCTGTCTTGCTTCTTCAGTTTCAGGGAAACCAGCAGTCCTTGCCAGGAGAATAAATCAGACAGTAGGAGACAAAAACTATTATAGATTTGCTGTGTGAAAAAGTGACCTCACTGAAATAGGTTTGAGCATTGTGGATGAATGCCCAATGGCTTGAAACAGATCTAGTTTAGTCAAACTTATCTTCTTCAACAAGAGATATTACGAAACATATTAGGTCAGCACTGCAAGGTTAAAAGCATGTGTTGTGATGTCCCATGTACTGTATTTTTAAATGCAAACCAAACAAGGGAGAAATAAGGTAGTACGTCACTTGTTGAGCAGCTAGGGAGAGTTATACAAGAGAAGCTAGAGGGAAAACAAAAGAAAAATGACAGAGCTGTTAGCTGAAATCCAGGAAGCGTGAATTTGGGCCCCAAGTGCTTCACACCATATTTTAGCTTTGAGGCTTGATCTGCCTCTTAGAGCCCTTCCAAAGAGCAGAAGTCATCAGAGATGATTGTATTCAATATCATAAAATCACCAATACTGCTTCAGTTCTTCCCTACTTTTATCTGTGGGCACTGTAAATCAGGCATGACCAAATTAACTAAAGACTAATAGACCAGATGCCAAGATACAGCTGTGTGCCTGAGGATGTTCAAGCTTGCAGAGGAAATTCTTGTTCTATTCACTGGTACCATCTGCACCCTTACGATGAAAGTAGTACAACAACCAAATTAAACTAATACATTTCTCCTTTTGTAAGGAGTTAGCAATCTCCCTGTCCAGTGCCTACCAAGCCACAGCCCAGTTCACCATTTAGAGTACTACCAATTGCCTTAAGAAAAAAGCAAAAATATGTAAAGTGAAAAGTCATGAACGGTGTAACTACTGCTCCGAGGAAGAGCTGGAGAAGAAAAGAAGACATCATGCTGAGAAAAGGAGAGAAAATAAGTTACTTCAACCACATAATGCAAAGTTTAATAACAAGGACAAAATGCTGCACACATTTTGGCATAATGACAGCTACAAGGTCCTCACACTAAAAATTCCCATCATTTGGAGAACCTGGATATATCTAAGATGCATTCATGTTAAAAGTAAAAAACCTGATAAAATTTCATCTGATAAAATATGGCTTTTAGCATGTAAAGCATGGCTGGAACAGTGTTTTCCGTTTATCAGTTTTCTTCTAACGTGGGTAGGTATGTGTGGAAGATTGCACAGAAGTGCCAGCTGAAGGTTCAGGCCCAGGGACTGGACACAGAACACAATTTGTGAAGGATGCAAAGAATCGCTGCCCAGTGCTGAGTTTCAGAGACATACTGCAGTTCTTCTACAAAAACACAGTTCCATGCATTAAATGGTATGTATGTTAACACTGCTTTTCCCAAACTTTCGCTTCCTTTCCAGGTGCTAAGCAGCCCATGCTACTTTACATCTGGCAAAAAAAAAAAAAAAAGCTGCTTTAAAAGTGCAGTTAAATTATGCATCCTCTTGTTCTGCAACATCCAGCTCTGTACTGCATGTGCTATGAGTCTACTCAGATTAATTCTGTGTGGCATAATCACTTGGACAATGCATTATTTATTTGCAAAGAGGTATAAAGGTCCCTTTGTTCTGAATCTTCAAAATCCCAAAGCATTCCCTGCTTCAAATAATGTCTGTGATCTCAGACTTCCCAAGTATGAAGCTTGTTCACTGAATTTACTCAGAGTACATTATGCTACTTTCGTTTGACTTTCTTGAAAATTTACAAGGAGAAATGGGCATTTGAAATTTAAGGGCAGCATATGTGTAAAAATGAACAGTAGAAAAAAAGCTGAACATAATTTCAGCGAATTTTATGTGCCAGTGTTACCTACATGACTTTCCTAGAATTCTAAGTTAAGGCTACCCCAAGGACTTGTCACTGCCTGTTATGAAGAAAAAGACAATATGAACCTCAACACAGAAGAACAGAAAAACTCTAAAAAGAAACCAATCTAGCAGCAATTCAGGCAACCATCCTCTAAAATTTACCACTGTTGAATTCAGTGAGGCCAGACATGCACACTAGCCTCAGGCTCGACAATCTGTCAGAAAACAATGCTAGTCTCCAATGCCATTTTACATTTGTATATTAAATAAATCATGCAATGGCTTTTCAGCCCTGAAAAACCTGTTCATGCTCTAAAGCTTCTAAGAGGACAGATAGAGTTCATTAATGATAACATTTCCCTGGGAAAAAGCAAATGGATATGTAGTTGGAAGTTCAGCAAAAAAAGTGTATTCCAAAAACAGTTAATTACATTGGAAATTCTCCTGCACTGAGCTCATGGTGTAACATCAGAAGCCTCACTTGTCTAAATTCCCAGCTCCTGGCATACCTTTCATCTTCCAAACAGTTTACAAGAACTACCTAGTCTTCACAGCAGCACAGTGAAGTTCATGCCTGTTATCTCCATGTCTCAATGAAATTGAGGTGCCTCACTCAAGAGGCCTGACTCAGTCAATTACAAGACTGCAATTCCTGGCTCTCAGTGCTTCCTTCCCATTGGCAAGAACATGCTTCTCTCCTGGTTGAACTTGGTTTTTAAAATGAAGTAGGTCTTTGGAAAACGCTACTCAGTGAGAATATAAATAAATTACTTTGAAAAGTAAGGAAGAAGAATAAGAGGAGAAGGAAATTTATTATGCAGCAGAACTATAAGCAGTTATTTTAGTAACTAATCCTGTATCTTTTTTCATAAAGTGACTGGGAGGTTCCTCACAGTCAAAGCATCCTGATGCATAGATCTTGCTTTCTCATTTGAAGGCTTTGTTTCCCTGGACTACTTCCACACGACCAAGCCAATAAGCAGAATATCAGTACTGCATAGGCATCAGTGAACTTAGCCTGGAAAGCAAACAGCAAAGTGAAATGTGACTTCATATTGAGTCTGTTTCTTTAGGGTTTAATGGTTCTTTATTTTACTTGAACACTACTGATAACATCACATATGTGTTATCACTATCACTGCCACTACCTCTTTGAAAGAAATAAATTCATAGCCATAAACACATTTTTGAGCTTGACAAGAGCAGAGTCGTGAAAATATTTTGCATTCATTCTCAATAATCAAAAATATTTTGGAAACACAAAATAAAGAACCATTTTTTCTTTCCACAGTCAGATGTCTTTCTAAGTCCACATTTTGTCATTAATTTTTCTGCAGTAATCTACTTTCTCAGTTAGCAAATAGTTGTAGTTATTATCATAAAAGCTCACACGTGTGCAGTTACATGGAGTTCCACACTATATATGGTCATCCAACTTGAAACCCCTGATAATAACACTTAAAATAAAGACAAGGAAAAGAGAAAATTTGAGAAATACAGAACATGAAAACAAGGCATGGACAAAACAGAAAGAAACAAAACGACTCACAAATACGCAGACAGCAGGCAAAATATTAGAGGAAAGTCATAAAACGTTTGGTCATTGAATTAAAAAAGACTTGTGCTGTAACAATAGAATACTGTGGTTTAAAACCCAGTAGCTGCAACTAAGAAAATGGAAGGAATGGCATAACTTACTTCTTTCTGTCCAATTCTTTCCTGTGGCCTGGTTCCTGCCTCAAACCCTTCACTGCCTCTATAAGCCCTGCAAACCAGTCTGCAGCTTCTCCTTTTTACCACTCTATCTGGTCCTGCATCCTTCATGTTCTGCTAGTATGTCCTTCTACAGGATATTTTGACTTCCCATTCAGCGTTATTATCGGTCCTGTTGCCCATCAAATACTTTGGGATTCTGTTCTTATCTGCCCTCTCTTTCACCAGTAGATTGCTATCTGTTTCTCTTCACTTACCATTCCTCCACATTCTGCTCAGGTCATTCTCTCCTGTTTTCCCTGGACTGCCACCGCAAGACAAACATTCTGTCTACTCTCAGATGCTATGTCAGGAAATAAATTCAGGTACAGCAAAAAAGGGCTGTTTTTCTGCTTTCTCCTACATATTGAAGTATGCTTATTGTCTCAGTCCTGGGATGGTGTAGGTACAAACCCATCAGTGGGCCTAGTGTTGATCAAGCTCAGTTAAGACAAAAATCTAAAGTCTAAAAAAGAAGTCTAAAATTTTCAGAAAGACATTGAAGGGTGTATCCCTCCTGGAGACATTACTTTCCTCAGCCCCAAAACTGTTTATCAGGAAAAATGATTTGCTGTCTTTTTGAATAATGATAAATTTCACTTCTATTTCAGAGGAATACTTAGAAATTTGGTAAAGTTACAAACATTTCTATGTATCATGGAGAATGTGGGGTAAGCTTAACTTTTACCATTCCTGTTAGTAAAAAAAAAAAAAAAAAAGATGGACTTACACTTCCCTGCCCATGACTTGACAATTCTGTGTTTTGCAAAAGGGGATCATGTTAGACCGGCTCTTTTTGGTGCTGCAATGCCTTATCAGCCTAGGAGTGGAAAGATCTTGTCCATGTGGAGTTAAACCTTAAAAGAATCTAAGAATAATAAACTTGGGCTCTCTTTGTACCATGAATTGACTATGTTTCCTTGGAAAATAAGAGAACTCTTGAATGACAGCCAAAAAAAACATACCAGAGCAAAATAAGGAAAAAGAAAGCTAATAAGCAAGTGTAGTCTATCAAAAGTTTGGGCAGACATGCTTCATAGACAAAAGCAGCTGTGACAATCTGGGCAGCTGAGCCACAGAAGAGAGAATGCTAACTACACTAAGAGAAATTGAAAAGAATCACAGAGCAGGTGGACCAGGTTTCTGAAGTATCTTCCAGCGTTTGGTAAGTACCCTTGCAAGATTTTCTTCCTTTTAAAATCACAAAGATTATTATTACTTTTTAAAGTACTATGATAAGTTGCAGTACGTGACATTTCAGGGCCAAAATTGCTAAAGTTTTTACATTTTTAATAAAAGAGACAAAATATTCTAATTGTTTATCATTGATGCTTAGATGTATCAATCTGAAGCAGCTTCTTCAACAAATTTCTTAAACTGAGTGTCCACCATTTTTCTACTTGCTCTTCCCTTCTATCATACCTTGAAGCCTCAGTTTTGAAAAAGTCCTGCAAGGTCTTTTCGATTCAAAATGCTTCTCAAAATAGAAGTTTCTCTGGCAGGTCAATTTGCAACGTTTGTACGCAATAATACAGGAAAGTTGTTGTCAAAACCAAAACCTTACATTCAGCAATAATTACATGTAAGAGAAACAAGGTTTCATTGCTCTTCCTTTTCACTTTGCAAGAGAAAAAAAAATGAGAAGAAGTATCACCTCCTGTATCCAACAGTTCAAGAACATCATTTCTATCAGTTCAAATGCAAGCCATAAAACACCACATTAGAAATCAGAACAGTATCAGCATCCCCTCCTCTATGCTTGACACCATGCAAATACACCAGCAATACAGACATGCCTATCATCTGTACACAGTCCCTAGAGGATCCAGGAGTCTGGATCTGCACATCAGAAACAGATTTATTGGACTGTGACTATGTGCTCTGCAACCAATGAATCTTGTGTTGGATTGATTAAAACTGTAATTGTACAATCTCTGTGATCCAAAGAACAGGGAGTCATTTTTCACAGTGAAACACTTAACAATTGGACAGACTCAAACTGTCTGCCTCATGGCATTTGTAGCTGTTCTTTACATTGCCACATAAATCAAAAGCATGTATTTTGAACCTCCCTAAATAAAAACACCTTTTCAGAAAAACAGTTGATTTTGATAATAATAACAAAAATAAAATAAAAATATACAGTTAGAAATTAGGTTGCTCACACCGTATCAATATTAAATTTTTAATATTATATATGAAAAAGGTGTTAAAAAAAGTGGAGAACTCAGGAAATACATATATAAAGGCATATATATATTTCTAGCAATCAGAGTATTATCTTAACAGACTGCTCAGACAACTACTTAGATGTCCTAAGTTCTCATACTCTGTAAAAGAATAGTAAAGGATACTACAACTATGCTCCTTATTCAGCAGATGCATGGAATTTTATGAGATAATTCAAATTATTCAGACATCCAGAAAGTCTAGGTTGATAAAGAACTGAAGCCAGAGCAAAGATCAGAAACAGGGCTTTGGAGAGAATGATAGTCCAAGGGGACTGTTATTACTCAAGACTCTTAAATCTGATTGTTCGAACTCGTTATGCAGTTAATGCGTTATCTCAGTATCATATTATCGATTCTGTGCTCTAAACTATCTAATTCAAAGAGCTTCACTGAGAAGAGACCAGAGACACATTAGTGATGCCTGCGGAATGCAGCTTAGATGCCCACCAGAGCACGCTTGCTGTAGCTCTGACAAAGGTAATGCTAAGACTGCAAACCCCAGCTTGCACTACAAACTGTTAACACATGCCAGACCTCAGTCTGGAATACTTCAGTTCTCAAGGTCAACATATTTTAAGCTGTTCAGAAACTGTAAGGAATAGGATCATCATGGCCCACCTCATCCCAGCACATTCCTTTCTCTTAGCAAGGCTGCAGAGCCACAACTTTTCAAATAAAGGTTGTGACAGGATGACAAAACGGGCTCAGAGCAAAATCAAGACTTTAAACTTGACCTTGACACCAACAGATTCTGAAGTATATAAAAAAAAAAATTTCAAATGCCCCTCCTATGAGGAATACTGTTTTCTGCGCCTGAACCCAAGTGGTTTGAAGATATAGTTCAATTTTTCATTTCTCTCAAGAGCCTCTCCATGCAGTGGAAGAACAGAGCTACCACATTGCTAAATCACTGAATCGATGTCAAGGTCATGTGTTTATCTGATAATATCTGATAGGCTGTAAAAAAACATTTCTTGAGATAAATGCATCACTATGACTGGGGTTCTGTGCCTTTTTATCACAGGTGATAGCTACTTTCAGAAGAATGGGAAAACTAAGCCACGCCAACCTTTTTTAGAATTTTGAATTAGCAATCTCTTTTTTCTTTGAAGCCTTCTCCTGTTAAATTATTGAATGTTAGGATCACAATTGTCACATCTGGGGTATGACGAACAAAGTTCCTTCTAGAACATATTGGTTAAGCTCCTGGCACTTGCTGGTAGCTTTCTTTCCCAAAGTGACAGAAAGTCACCCTTTCTGTAAGAGTCCATTCCTATGACAGTCAGGAAGGCTGGATGGGGAGACTCTCAAGGGCTGGCCATGCTAAATGTTACCGTAAGGACACGCTGTAATTACAAAATAAAGCAACTGGCTGTGAAAGATTATAGCCAGCCTAACAGACCTTTTTTCTTCTCCCTCTTATAAATATGTAGGAGCTGTTCCATTTTCATTTACTATTTCAGCTAATGGCCATAGGAATTTTGCCAATTTGCTGTGTCAGGCACGTCAGTGCTCATTTGATTTTCCTAACCAGGTTTTTCCGAGTGATACTCACTAGAAATATACTAAAAAACTAAACAAATCTTAGATCCTTTATCATTTGTTGCCATTTGAAGATTTTCCTGAGAAGAGACTCATGACAACATGTTTATTAACATACAAGCAGTTAAAGCTGAATGATCAGTAATTGAGCATACACAAATGGAGCACTAGAAAAAGGTGCCCAGAATCTGTACCAGCCTCCAGCTCTGACATTCACTGCTGTCCTTTCTGATGCTTTCTACAGTCAATGGCTGACTATACTTTCACCTTATCTTTCTGAGAGGAGCTTGGGAACAAAAAGGTCGTTGTCAACTTACTTTCACATCAATAAAAACAAAATCTATTTTAACGGAAGAGGAAAAACACGATAATGAGAAATTCCATCTAACATTCACCTGTTCCAAGTAGTCCCAGAAGGCTGCAGCAAGAATGAACCCTTGGGGAACACATGCTTCCAATCGTGTGGAACAGATCTAGTTAGCAAATCATCACCAGAATCCCCTTCTAGTGAAAACCTTTTAAGCAACAGCAAGAAGAATATTCTCTAACATTTAGAAAAGTCAATAATGTACAAGGTGTCATTGAGTTCCAGAGTCTTATCCCAGAATATCCCTGAATTATCTGCATAGGTCCAGCCCTGTAAGTCTCATTGTCTGGAATTCTGTTGTATAGGTAAATGTGAGTGCTGTTTGACTTTCCATGCAAGTCTTTTATTTTTTTCCCTCCACTCAAGAGAACAACAAACAAGTTCTAAACTACTGGTAAGAATCTGTGAGAGCAAACAAACCACAAAGCAATTTATAGTATTGATCACTTGGTTGAATGTACAGGAAGTCAATCTGTGCTCAACCTTCCCTAACGTATGCTTAAATACTATACAATAACAGACAGCAGAGCTCCAATGGCCCAGCTACACTGAGTGCCATTTAATTCTCCACATACCTGAGCGATCTTTTAATGAGCCGCAGTTGCCAAGCCCTTAGCGGGAACCAGCTGCCTGAACACTTGTTTCTTGGTTGACTTTTGCAGCCCTTCCAGAGTTCTGTAATGTTTTTTTACAACAAGTTGTTTTAAAGTATACCTACAGATGGGCAAATCCATAGACGTATACAGTGTACGTGCCTGCCTATTCCTAAGCAACTGCCCAGGTGCCAGCAGTGAAGACTGCTGGGGCTTCACTGGAGGAGAGGCCAGGGCTGCCCAGTGCAGGCACCAGCCATTTCCAGATGGTTCCACACAGCTGAGCCAATCAGCAATCCTGCAGGCACCTCGGCAGCAATGTTTGAGTGAGGGCCCCACTGCCCGCCTGCAGAAGCCTGACACAAGCAGTGCCAGACAACATGCCTAAGAGATACAGGAGAAGAGGAATGGAAGCATTATTGGCAGTGGCCAGAAGAGATCACACCAATCCGCATGAATGAAGGAACACGCCCGTAAAGGTGCACAAGGGTGCCATGGTTTCATTGCTTCCCGTCAGAATAGTGCTCTCATGCACATTGCAAGGAGTCACTTTCCTCATATCAACATAAAGATTTCTCTGGAGCGGTGTCATCTTTTTTGAGGTGAAGTAAAGTGGGGGGGGAAAAACTACCTGCATTTTGTGGAGTAATGGGTATGGCATATGATCTGGAATGATAACCTTCATGATGGCTGCTTCACAAGATGCCTTTCTAAAAATCTGATTAAACTATTGATTTTCTTATGACTTTATGGCAAGGTTTTATAGATTTGCCAGAAAATATTGAATGCTGAGGGAAGTTAGGTCTTTATTTTCAGCTGTCATATCTTTAGGCTCCTCTCTTAATTAGATTACAAGCTGTTAAATGCTTCATTTCTTCATAGGGTGCAGTGATTAAGAGGCTTCTCTTAAACAGGTTTGTGTAGCTGATGCAGTTTCTTAAGACCTGCAATCTCCCTGACAGACAAGCCAATTTAGGACAGAGTTGTCTTATTTACCCATAAAGCCTGGAAATTTGTCTTTCAGTCTGTTTTCCTAGGAGGTAAAATCTTCTAGCAGTTCACATACAGAACTTTTAAAAATCTATTTTCCATTCAAATCATTATGATAGACAGCTTGAGTTTATTCTGTTCTCCAGAGATTGTCAAAGTAAGCCAGGTGACCTTAGAGTTCCAGTGAATACAAACATTCTCAAAAATTTAAGACATTCTTGCTTCTGTTCTTTCACATTTGATGAGATTCAAAACAACACTGCAATAAAAATGAGGGTGGAAAAACTGAATCTTCAAAAGGGAATGGTTTCATCAGACTGACCTTAAAAGTGCTGAAATGAACATTCTTAAACGGATTGGACAGTTATTTGCTTTAGTATTTCAAAAGCTCAGAGGAGAGCTTACTGGTTCAGTAGAGACTGTGCAATAAACCTCTAAGTAACAGCACACATGACATTCTATTTTAAAAAGAAAAAAAAACACGTGCAGTGTATGCTGTTCACACATAAGAAACAAATGAGTTAAATTAGAATGAAAGTAAAATCTCATTTACCATTCTAGTTCAAGTTACAATGTTAAGAATGTTTCTAGAATTTGAACAGAAATGGAGTAAGAGTAATAGCATATTTTCCATTCCCTTATAACCTGAGAACTGCTGTACTCATGACTTAACTTTTATGGTATGAAACCTCTTCATACGTGTAGGTGCATAAAGACTTCTTTTGCTCTAGTGCAAACTCAACTTTTGGACTACAAAACAGAAATGAAACAGAAAGCCTAGGAGTTGTGTTCTGTGCAAGTTATTGCGACAAAAGAAGTTTAAACATGCCTTTTACATTTCAGCTGGCATGGTGACTTATTCCAGATAACACAGTATCTGCCTTACATTCTGCCAGTTGGAATGCAAAGATGGGTGTAAGAAAAACCTGTCTGCATTTTTGACTATGCTCATTGCCAATAAAAAGATAAGTGTAACTTCATTGATAATAGTGCAGAGCCAGGTAAAAAAGCAATGAAATCGGTGATTTTCTTAACTGCACGCAGCTGATTCAAACAATCTATTTGTATGTGCATTAACCCATATGCATGAAAAAGTGCCAAAATTCATAACAGAAAATGTTAAGCAAAAAATTGCCAAAAATAACAGATTTCTGATTAAAAATAAACTGTATGAGTTTGCATGAAAGGCAACCTTCATGTTTTTGCAAGTCACAACCAAGACCATTTAGTGCTCTACTGAATACGTGCTATAGAAGTGTTTCAGAAACCACATGAACCATACTTTCATGATACTGAATGTATCCATTAAAGGTATCAGTAAGATCACAGTGGTAAAGCAATTAAAAACAGAATACTATTATATTAGTTTCAGTAATACAAGGAAGCGTTTAACTTCAGGAGAACTTAAAAGATAGCATTCAAAAAGTAGCAGAGTGAAAAATGTGATAGTAAACAGCAATAAAGCACTGAAAATTAACAGGCTTAATGATACTAGTTTTTGAAATTCCCTCTTCTTAGACATTGTCTGGAAGAGTGATTGTTACACCAAGTCAAAATCAAGCAAATGAAAAGCCTTTTTTCTATTTGACCACACACTGGGATGTATCATCCTTTGAAGAGGCTGACCTGAGCTATCCCACCTTCATCACATTTTTATATTGAAATAAATCATATTATTAATCTTGTGAGTGGAGAAATGAGAAGTTATGCTCAGAAATATTGGATGTAGTCTGTATATTCTGAAGTCATTTCCTATACCCTCTCACAGTAAAGAAACTGTGCCTACAAAGTCTAGGTAACGGGTAACGCAAATCATCAATTCTTGTAAGACCAAGTCTCTTTTTACAGGCAAATGCTGTCAATGAAGTTATGATACATATCATCGTCTGTTTAACTTACATCTAATTACTTCAAAGAGTAAGATGAATTCATTTGGAAGATTCGATCTCTCAAATCCACTTCTTTTATAGCAATTTCTTCATCTCTGAAAAATGTATTAGTTTTTCTGCACAATAGGCATGCACAAACACATACCCTTGAGTACAATGAAATGAAACAAATTGATTTCTAAAGTTGTACAGAATGTGCAAAGGATATCTCTAGGTGTTCATTAAATTTCATTATCAAAATGTTTTTTGCAATAGCCTTCAGGTTTTGATGCAATAAACTGATTTTAGATCTTCCAAATCTTCTGATTCACACGCTGAAGTTACTGTCCTTGCTAAATGTGTACTAGCCAAAGCATATACGATCATGCTGAAATCTCTTGCTCACAGCACAAGCCTACAGGCTGTGGTATTTCAAGAATCTGTTTTGGCTATTCTGGATCAGATCTGGCAGCATTTCATTGAAAACTACATTCACCACTTTCCGTTAACAGCAACAGATTTATTCTTCTGGACAGAATTCCAGTACACGATATTATGCTTGGGTAACACAAAACAATGACTGCTTTTTTGTTGTTGTTTTCCCAGTACTGAAACTGTACATTGTCAAAACTGCACATTTTTTATGAATCAAAGATGCTACAGCAAGCTGGTCAAGTGTCCAAAAAGCTTCATAACACACCCTGGAAATTATGAAGTTATATGCATGCATTTAAATTAAAAAGTAACACAAAAAACATGAACTAAAAGCAGGATGGTAGCTGCATTTATTACACTACAGTAGGACCATTTGTTCAAATAATTTTTAAACCTGATGGACAAAAAAAAAACCCCATCACTTCCTCCATAAATCAAAGCACTTCAGAAATGTAGTAAAGAAAAAAAAAAGGAGTGAGAGAGAAGGTAACGTACAAGGGTGATCAGTGCGTGGCACTCTGCCCTCAAGTCAGCTTTGATGCTGACACAGAGCCAGCGGCACCACTGCAGTGGACAAAGTGTAAACATCAGGTCGTAGTCCCCAGCATACAACCGCCATGTATCCCACAGGCATGGCTAACTGTACTTGTTGGGGTAATGATCCACTGAAACACCTACCAGTACTTTAAACTGGAGATTACACATCTTTTTTTCACTCCACCATTATGTGAAGTTGATTTGCCTGATTACGAGGTCTTTTATTCTGGCCAGAGGTAATTTATTGCTGTTATACAGTAAGAAGCTACTGTATAACAAATTTATGTTGTATAGCAAATTTGTAGCTTAATTCATGTGTATATTTCTGTCCTGAAACAATTGACTTAGAGAGGCAAGGAGAATGGGATCATGAAATATTTTACACACCCCAAAACCACATATGTAGAAAGGTATTTGTGATGTGCAAAACATGGAAAGGTTTATAAACATAGGATATCGTTATCATTGTACTACAATTTGACTGTTTCGCCTCTTGATGTCAAGGATAACAGTTAATTTGTACAAAGAAGATAAATGAGGTGGAAACTAATCAGAAGAGGGTTTGTTTATCTGTTCTTTGATGATATATTACCCTGCAATAATCAGACAGTAACTGCATGTTCTATCTGGCTGAGAATAACTTTCAACATCATTTCTCATTTTTACATATCAGATCTGAAGGCACCTTCCTGTCTTTGAAGCTCAGGAAAATTCAGAAGCGCTAATTACGTCCAGCCAGCTGGTAACATGGGATTTTAACCAGGGAAGTAACATTAAATTCTACTATGTCTGTATTACATTACTTCTCTCTAGCGACTCCTGCGCATGTCACCTCCTGGACCTTAATGGTCACAGTTAGCAGATTGCATTAAAATGGTGCTTATTTATACCTTTGTGCTGAGCAACTACAAAATTATGTATGGTTTAATTGCATTTTAATTTTTTTAAGTATGTGAAAATACTCATTGTCTTTTGTTAGTATGTTGTGTTTCAATGTGTAAAATCTTAGACTTAAATCTGTATGGCTAAATGTGCTCTTAACAATCTATGGGCTGCCCTGAAAGTAACGTCTCCTATTTTATTATGTTGGCCTATAACATCAGAGGCAGATGTTGGTGGTATGGCAGTAGAGGTTGAACCTTCCCACTGATATTCCATTCCATGTTGTTGCCGTGTGACAGATGGCAGCAGAGGGGCACTGACACAATGGTGGCTGACATGGGAGTGCGGATGAAGCAAAGGGGTGGAATTGAGTTTCTCCATGTGATAAAAATGGCACCCATTGACATTCCTCAACGCTGGTGAATGTTTATGGAGACCAAACAGTGGATGTGAGCACAGTGAGGTGGTCAGTGGTGGCAACAGCTGTCACCTCTGCTGGTGCAGATTGTTACAAGCATGGCACGCAGGCTTTTGTTCATCACCCTGAAAATGCAGAGCTAATGGTGGTGACTGTGTTAAAAAAATCTGTGTTGCAGCTGAGAATTTGCTCTTTGAAAGAGTGTTATTGTGCTCTTTGTATCTGTTGTAGTTTCCACAGAAATTGGAGACATTACTTCCAGAGCAACCTACATGCTTGATGGGCGACAGAAAGATGGGGAGAGGTTTTAAAAGAAAATTTTCTATCTTATGCTAGAAAGTCAGCTCTTTATCAAGGAGCTGATATACTTTAGCAAAAAATAGATTCCAGATCAAAGACAACTAAGTAAATTACATAGTTCACAACTTTGGTTTACATGTCTGAACGCAAGGGCCTGTCCTTCTCTCCCTTCTGATAAATACTGATGTGAAAGCATGTCATGCTTACTTTTTGCAGAATTTACAACTGTAGGTCTGCCTTTGCCTTCCAAAGGCCAAGAACTTCAAAACTGGAACAATGTAACCAAAAACACAGCACTTCATTTTTTTCCCCGATTTTAAAACATCGCTGTTTAGTTTCCCTTAAAGATGCCAATTACAAGCTGTTTATTTTTTTAAAAAGTACAGGCTGGCAGAAGTTGACGAGGAACTGCTGTTTATGACAACAGATTTAACAGGAAAAATGCTAAAATAAATGTGAAGGAGAGGAAGTCTACTTAAAAAGTCAAAGAGACTAGATAGAAAAAATAAAATTTATGTTATGATGAATGATAGGAATTCAGTTTAACAGAATTTATAAACCATACATATGGTCTTTCACAAACATATAAGTGAAGGTCTAATACAACCCTATTTCTTTCCCTGGCATCTCGCTTTTATAATCTTAAGCTCTGATAGCCAAGTAAAAATATTTTACTTCAAGTCTTTAAAAGAAGCTGAACTATTGTTATGCAGTAATATTCGTATTGTTTCCCAGCATGCTATATCTTCTTTTATAAAACATACATAAATTTTGAAAGCAGCATATTATTGCCCACCCTGCAACAATTTCTGCAGTGAGTGACATGAGCAGCCATAAGCCACCATGGAATCATCCCGGGCTTTAGAAAGACAAAAAAAAAAATCACCAAAATGTCTCATTGCAAGAACGAAGTTTCATTCTGATAGGTTACAGTTCAATTTTGTATATTCTTGTAAAATCAAAGTTTCAGAGAATTTCAGATATCCTGTAAATGTTCTGTTTGAGAATACAACGTAGTAAACACATATCAAGAATCACCCATAGTTTTTTCGTATTTAATCTTTTTCATATATGCTAATAGCCAGGTACAACCCTAAATTGAACTCAGAGTAACTGTGTTTGCATCTTAGTCTAAGCAAAGGGCATGTGTACTTCAGAAAATCAGCTTTTTGAAAACAGATCATATGTCAAAAATAAGGAGGACAGACTCAGCTACTGACATATAGAAATCCATCTCAAAGCAAGGACAGATTATTTGTATAGGTTTAAGAAGAAGTTACACAAATGTTGAACTTCTAAAAATGAAAATTTTTAGAAGTTTTTAGAATTATTTTGCTGAAATTTTTATTCATTTATCTGCAGCACAAATTGGCTTCCCTCAAAAAAATACGCGGGGACTCTACACCTAATTTTTCAATTTCTTCTATTTTTCCTAAGAGAAAAGAATGATAGGCTGTGCATACCTCACAGCAGTGATGGCTGGAGTGGTTAATAGGAGTGCTGTTTCCAGTCAATTTTAGCCTAAGTGGCAAATTCTTCTGAGTGCCTGAGTCATTCACAAATAATCCAAAGTGTCAGATGGGGAGGGATTCTCTCCTCCAAGACTAGAGCTACATAATGAAAATGCTGACAGACTTTTAATTATCAGTGGCATAAGTGGGTGCTACTATAATAAATCTCTTTCCTAAATACAGATGAATCAAAAAACTAATTAGGAGCTTCATCAAAGTTCTCTAGGATCAAAACTGGTCAAAAAGATTAATAGTACATTCTACTCCAACAGAGTTTAAAATGAAGACAGTCATATAGTTATACAGAAACTGATAGGCAAAAAGGAACGCGCTACAATATTCTGCTGATGTATAGAGATACTACGCAACATTGCATCACTTTAGTTTTTTTAACATGAAATGCATTGAAATAGGGTAAATGAAAGGCATAGAACCCTGCAACAACTACAATGATGATTATACAACAACTTTAAAAGATCTTTTCAGACTACACTTTATAGTAAATCAAGAAAATGGACATCAAACATTGGCAAAACAATAGCTCTGGCTATCTATTTCCATCTCACTCTTACCCTAGTAGCAATGATATGCTGCAGGATCATACATAACAAGGCAGTCAACTCCGACAGAAATTAAGAAATAATAAGGAACGGCAAATCAACTGTTCAGCAAAAGCCCAAATGCGGAAATATACCAATGTTAAAACAGTGGAATAATTCTGAAGTTATAAACTTTAAAATATTATAGCATGTTTGACAGCATAGTAGAAACAAGAAAACTGCCAAAACCATATTATTTCAAGTTTATTTAAAAGGTTCTTGTTCACTTCAAGTGATGGCAAACAGCTGCAAGTGTCTTCCAGTCTTCCATTAATATCATGAAGATAAAACAAATGCATACTACTTGCACATTTAAAACAGTAGAAATAGTATTTTTAAAAGAATAACAAAGTGTCACAAAAAGCACCTAGTTAGATAAAATATTACAAGCTGGTTTCTGTGACGTGGTGGTAAAGCATGAGATTTCAGAAACAATGAAGACATTAAGTTGTCAATGGGAGCTGAGCGTTAGCCTGTCCGTCCTGACTTCACTGGATAGTCACAGGTTAAAAAAAAAAAACACCTTTAGTATTATCTAAGTAGCTGTAAAAAAGTAAATGGAAAATACACTGAGAAAACCATGTTGATTTGATATAGAAAAACAATAGAAATTGTAGGTTGGTTTTGATAGCATTTGTTTATCATTTTCTTATTACTGCTGTCCAAATAAGGTAAATTATTCTCCTAAATGAAAAGAAAGGATAGGTAAAAAAATAATCTAAAGTTCTGACTTAGTTGTACTGTTTGATGGTGCTTCCTTCTTTGATGCCTGTTCAAGCTATGACCTTATCCAATAACACAAGATCAACAAAGCCCAGGAAAAGCAGTACCAACATATTGCGTGGATCCGGCAAGTTCAGTGAAATGCCCATTTCTTACAATTCAGTCTTCTTTCTTTTCTCTCACAGGAACTGCTGTACTTTGAAATTTTCTTACTTGAATTATGTTTCTAAATGCAGCTCTTTTAAAAAGCTGCTGCTTATTTTTGGAGCAACATTGAATTCTGATTCATCATACAAGCAAGCAAAACTAAAAATGAAATCTGGATACCTTAGAATTTTTGTCAGGTGAATGGTTTTTGTTTTTTTTTGGAGGCTGGAAATGTACAAACTCGTCTGATACCAAAACATCTGTTACTTCCTCCAAAGAAACAAGATAAGACTGATGAAGCAGCACACAGAATACACAAGAAAGTTGCCTTCAGTTGGCATTTACGTGCAATGTTTTACACAAGCAGAATAGTGCTCGACGTGAGATTGGTTTTGTGAAATGAAGCCATAAAGAAATACACGTCAAGTCCACCTTATGAGTTCAGATATAACATTTGGACACTGGTCAGGCAAAACAAGCTACTTTCAATATGAGGTTCCTTTTTCTATCTTTTTTTCAAACAAACTTTTCAGGGCAGTAGCATCTAAGAATAGCAGACATAATTATGGTCCTAAAGGATGCTGTAACACCTGCCACTGAGGGATAGAACATTTGTCATATTGTAGGGAAAACAGATTCTCTGAGATTTTTTCTGGAATGATATACAGAGAAAGGAAGATATTAATTCCTTAAAACAACAAATGAAAGCTTACTGAAAATCTTTGAATAACTTGAGAGTAATTAATGCCGGTACAAATACCTCCACAGGCCAGTCTAGAAAAGCAGTAATGCTCTCAGTAAATAAAAACTACTATAAAATTGTCTTTTTTTTCAGAGCAGATGTTCTTTTTCTGTTGTTCCTTTCTTTGTTTTCCCAATCCTCTGTGGTAAACATTTCACTTAAACTTTAAAATACAGCTGTATTTCCAGGCATCTCAAACATCTAATCTGAGCTTATACAAGAGATTAAATAATGATGCATTGCACATGAAGATTCCTACAGGATGGGCAGGTTGCATATCTGCGTGTTGTTGACAGTAGCGTTTTAAGTAGTGCTTTTCATAAACGAGTCAAACTTACAAGGCAGAGAAATTTAAAATGATTGAAGGGGGAGAGCACAAGCATATCTCAAGGAAAGTCATTAATAGCATTAAATGTTCAGCATAATAGCCTGATAAATGAGCTTTCATGCATCCTACTCAGGATTCACTCCATTTCAATATGCCTTTTTTAATTACTGAATGTAAATGAATTGACCTTGAGCATGACTTGAATGCTGGCTCATGATTCTTTACATGAAGGCTTAGTGCATTCTACAATGGCAATGGAGTAAATTAAAGTCATTTTACTTCTATAGCACAAGTCAGCAGAGGAAGTTAAAGCGTTTTTGCATAGCATTGTTCTTGCCAGAAAGCTGAGGTTACCTTTATTGGAGTGTGTGCATGACTACACTAGATACATACAGTCATCGCATATGCAAATTCTATAGAGAATATAAAGAGAAAAAAATCTACAAAAACCTGCAAAAATTGTTGCATTTCACTTTGTTGAAGTTCACCTTTCTCTTTTGCCACAGAAGATTTTAATTAAGTGAAATTTACTTGTCTGCTAGGAACATTGTTAAAGAACAACTTCTTGTGTTATTTTAAACAGATGACCAACCACCGCAAATACAGTAACAACCAGTTTCAATGTAACACATTTTAGAAAATTTTTCAGGATTTACTTTGGCTCAGAATCTTTATTTTTAAGGTCATACTCAGAACATACAGGAAAAATACCTGAATTTCAGCAAGCTTTTAAAATGGACAGGCATTGATTTAGATTCTGTACTCTTTCCTTCACAAGGAACAATTGCCATTTTATTGTGCTGTGTTAAACTTGGTTTCAAAAATTCAAACCTTAAGGTCAAAAATGCAAAGAGGAAAGAAAGCTCATAAGAATGCACTGGTTTTTTTAGACATTTTGCAAAGGTATCCAGTGCAAACATCAGTATATATTTTTGTATGCAAATATTGTAAGAGTTAAAAATGAATTCATAATTTGTTTAAAACAAGAAATAGGGAAAAAATAGTTACAAGAAGAGTGCCATTTGAAAACATTCATAATTGCTTACAAGATGCACAAAATCCTTCAATTTCATTAAAACAAAGGAAGAAAAGTCTTGAATGATAGGTCATATTACTTTGCCATGAATTTTAAGACCAGATTTGATCCTAGGATCTCATTTACCTTCTGCCATGTTCATCTGTAATTAATGTGACCTAGAGGCAAGAAAGTGGTTTAACATCTTTGAGAATAAACCATGCAAATTTGCTTCATTACATTTACACCAGTAGTTCAGAATTCCATTTTCAATCAACTTTAAAAAGCAACTTCTGTATTCATTGTCCTTTTAGTGCTTTCACTCAAGATATATTCTAGTCATTTCTGTACTTATATATTACATTTACTTGTGTATCCTTTTCTCTTACTGCAGAGTAATTCTATCAACTAAGCTGATTGTGCCTGGTAAATTAATTTATTCAGACGAAGGCAGAGTTTGTCTTAATGCCAGTCACATAATGCTTCAGGATCAGAAAGAAAAACCTCATCCTAAAATGGTCTTCACCACATCAGAATTTGCTTGGCTTTGACTTTGTTTCCATGAACAACAATTCACTGTGCAAGTATAAAAATTCTCCATAAGTAGAGAAAACTGCAAAAGTTTAGGAAAAAAAAGGAAGGTCTAGAATAATTATTTTTAAATTATACACATTTACAGACAAGTGTGTATAACATCAAATTAAAATAAACAGAAAAGTAATGAGATCATTTCAGACATATCACTTTATCCTCTGTAAGCGTGGCCTACTGCAAATGTTCTTGAAATACCCTCTTCTAATTTGCTGTGGCGGTATGAATTCAGTTTTGGAACCAGGCCATATCTTTTCTTTATGAAGCAATTTTCTGATCCTCTGCATTTATTACAGCCATAGTCCTGACAGTTTATACCTGACCTTGATTATCATTTGATATTTATACAATAATAAATGGAATCTTCTGCATGAAGCTGCCACAACAATCATAGTTAATGTTGCTTAATTCTGCAGTGGGATTCTTGCTTTTTGTTTGTATCTACCTCGGTTTTAAACTTGCCAGAAAAGATAGGGTAATGCAGAAGAGAACCATCTGGGGAATAAATGAGAAACAAGACCTGTCAGTTGTAATTACTGGATAACGAAATACAAAACCTGTCTGGGCAGTTCAGCCCCCTCCTCTCCCTTTTTTTCCCATTTCTTTCTTAAGAAAACTGTAGGTTTGTATTTGCATGTCTGGTGGCAAATATCATTTATTTAACAGTCTCGTCTTTCAAATAATGAAGAGGAAGAAAGCTGACTTTGAGTTGCCTTATAGATTAGACTTTTCTGTTTAGAACTCAAAATCATAGCTCTTAATAAGAGTTGTAAACACAAGACTTTCATTTTTCTGCAAATATCTATGACATGCGTGACATTTTAGCATCACTATCATTTTTTTTTTAATTGTGTAGTCTTGTCATAGTCCTCAATTATCATTTACCTTGTAGTTTCAAGATCTTATGCAAAGCTATTACTCTTAACTCCATTCACTTGTTCATAGTTATTCTGACTTCACAAAGACTGGGATACACTCCCTGAGATGTGTATCATCAGAACCTGAAGCTTTGACCTTGGAAAATCATATGCAGAAATAGGAAGAAACAAAACTGTTTGCCTTAAAAAGTTATTAATTCTATATCCCTCCAATTATTACAAGTGTTAATTAAAGGTTCAGTGGTGCATCATACCAGTGCAACTAAGCAGGTAGCCAATCCTTTTAAAACTTGTCCTTTTGATCTGTACCAGAGATCTTAATACAGGATGGGTTACATACACATGTAAGTATTTCTAACAGTGTAATGAGTAAGAGCTGCTGTTTCTTAAAATCAGCTGAAAGGAGAGCAATTATATTGCTCCATTATATCTATTTCATATTAAGAGGAGCCTTTTCTCGTTAGGAGCAAGGATGTACAAACTAAAAGTTCTTCACTATCCTTCTCCCTCTTCCACTTCATCCAAGCACATCAACACATGATACATATGGAAGCTGAAATACTTGCAAGGTATGTCTAATACTATAAACACTACTACCCATTTTAACACAGTTGCAAGATATATTTTATAATATAAACTCCCCTGCTCTAAATATTGATTAGTTCTTGCAGAAAGTCTTAACTAAATTTGCCAGAATTAAATGTGTGGTCAATACTGCATCATACCAACTTCATATGCATCCTCGTTCAACTGCACTTAGCGAGAAAAAATAAGGCAGTGGTTAGGTACCATGAATATTAGCTTGAATATTTGTAGAATTTTTTTCCTTTAACTTGGCCACACTCCAACAACAGGGCTTTTTGTCATACAGCATTTTGCCTACTTCCTCAGTCCGAAATATTATATTTAAGATCATGTTTTTCTTAGTATATATTCATTATTCTTCAGATCATCAACTTTAACTGAACAATATTAAGACTTATAAAGTAGGTAAGATTAAAATGGCTGAAACATAGGCACTGCCCATTGCAGATGAATTATTTTTAAAGCAGTAGTATATTGTCAAGACCTGTAAAACCATACTAAGAAAGTATTACTGCCTTGTGATGCAAGATCTGAGGCCAAAAAGACATCAAATAGGATAAATTTGAAGATAAAAATGCAGTCGAAAGAACTTAAGGTCTAGTTACAGCTATTTTAGGTTGAAAATAATCAGTAAGCTGTCAAAAAATATTTTTACATCATCTAAAAATATTTTTATACCATAAAATCAAAATTAAGATACTATAAAAGGAGATGATGGAACATCAAGAGCATTCATAATGTATTAAAATCATGTGAGATAATCCCCACAAGCCCCAAGTCAGACTGCATGCCTGGCTGCTGGTTCCATTCTATGCTGCATATTCTAAGGACACAGTGAATGGATTAAAGTAAGCTTTCGTAAGTGCTTAAAAGCTTCATCACTGAGCCTTAGGGGATCCATTTTTCTAATGTGGAAATGCAATTCAGATTCTACCTCTCAAGAATACCACTCTTTTCTGTCAAATTAAAATTCATGCTTAATAGAAAATTATTATATTAGTCTTCAATATTCTTGTCTTTGGCTTCAGCTCTTTAAACAAAGATTTTAGGAGAAAGATAAGCACGAAGATATGTACTTCAGACTTCGAGAAATCTGAAGTATATGAGAGATGCTGATCTGGTGGTGTAAGGATTCACCAAGTATGAAATTACAAAGCTACAACATTTCTGAAGTGCAAACTCTGTGGGTTTGTTACAAACATTGAAGAAAGTAACTGCTGACTGGTTACTTTGCAGATGGTTTAATTTTACTGAAATCTGAACAACACATTTCATTCAGTAATAAAATACTTTGCCAAACCTTCCAAACCAAAACTGTTGAAGAAAATTATCTTGGAGCTCAATAAAATTCAGACAAAGCAACCATGCAGCTTGTAAATCCAGAGCAAGAATTTAAACTTCCAAACTGTAAGTCAAACCTCAGCTTGAAAACAAAAGCATAAGTTTGCCTACTGAACACCCAACTTTACCTTCTTATAGAAGAAATTAAGAAATATATTAGAAATTTACAGCAATTTTATCCTACCTAATAACAGGATAATTCTTACATTACTATATGTGCCAATAAATGATCATCTACTATGCTGATAATGAAGACTGTCAAAAACCAGAACGCAGTGCCTATAAACACTCACGACAAACGTTTATTCCAAAATGGAATGAAACACAACATTTTTAGACACTGTGACAATCTTTGGGGGAAAAATAAAAAGGAGTAATATCAAGACAATATTTTTTTTCAAAAGGCACATCTTCCCTTCAACTACCCTGGTATGCCACACTACAATGTAGCCAGGACAACAGAAGCCAGTCTGTTATTGAGCCCTGTTAATGAAGCAGCTGAAGAAGATACTGAAAGGTTTTAAATGTGTCTTTATCAACTGCCACATTCACCACATCAGGCATTTCTGTTTAGAGAAATTGCGCTTTTTCAACAGAAAATCATTTGTTCCAAAATAGTCTAATCTAACTTTTCCCAAGATTAGTTTCTCAACAAACAGTGTTAAAACAGCCTCCGCTGAAAGTTGTCCTCTCCCCAAAATGCATAAGTCTGACTTTTGATATGACAGGAAAATACAAAAGTTGGTTCAGCTACAAAATGAGACAAGATTATATGAAGCCTCCTTCATACAGAACTAAGTCAAAGGACATCATTTAATTCATTTTTTTCTTCTAATCTTTAAGAAATTTTATCATGCTCTTACATGACATTGATATCACCTATAGCTTTATTTCAACTTTGCCCATGTCCAGAATATCACAACAGTTTCACCACATCTCTTTTACTGTCTTTATCATCAGATGAACATTACAGTTCGCAGACATACCTGAGAATGCACAACTGGCAGGAGTATTCCTGTAGTATTTTCAGCTACTGTAAGCATGCAATGATGAGAAACAGAATATGTATGAAAAGAAACACTATTTATATCATTAAGATGTGAAAAATGCCACGTTGACATAGATACACACATTCCAACATACGGATGCTGGCTCAGGGGCTTATTTTGTGCCCTGTCATAGCTGGACTCTAGCTTTTCACATCTCAGGGGCCTTGTGAGAGTAGAACAAACATCACCCACAGTGACAAGAGTTCTGCACAAAAATTCCTCATGTGAAAGACATTTGTTGAAGAAAATGGGTCTCTAAGACAGAGAGCCCTGTGGAGACTCAAACCCGTACAAGGGAAAGAGAGCATGTACGTACGTTTATTTCATTAAGAAATGTGTGAAAACAGCATGCAGGAAAATAACCGCGTTAAAGAGAAACTCCCAGCTGGCAGCTCTCATTTTTGAGAACATACTAGCTGGGGTTCCTCACCAATGCAGCTGCTTTTCTGATTGACACATATTTATCTGCATACTCAAATCTTTTCAAATACCAAAATAAAACCAGCTCGTGTATCTGTTTACTTGAGATTTAGCTATTACAATATTTTAACTCCCTTTATCAAAGTGGAGAATTCAGCTACTTATTTATATTCTGCTCACTTGATTCTTGGCTACATCTTGAAAGCAGCTACTTCGCTTTTCATTCTACACACGCGCACACTACTAAATCCAAGACCTTCCCCAGCTATCACATAAGAGACACCGAATGTTTTAGATAACTACTAATTGATGATAGCTACACATTAGCTTTTCCTAATTAAAAGCAAGAAAATCAGACAATGTCCGGTCAGATGAGATGGAAGCTTCCTCTGAATTGAATCTGACCCACAAGTTGCCCTTTAGGTAGCAGTAATATATTAATATAATGATACACAACTAAAACTCTTCAGTATACCCTCGTCAATTTTTTCCCTGAATCTCCCCTAACATCTGTCAAATACATATATATATTGAAATTTGTCAAATATTTACATATATTGACAAGTATTTATGTATATAATCTGTATATTCCTATTCTGGTTGCCTTTTAGCAAAGAGACAGTGAAATGTACACAACCAACTTCATGTAAAGGCCTCTAGAAACCTCACTGAGCAGTTCACCCCATGTATTAAGATTATGATGGGAAACCTCAGAGGACTGAAGTTTTTGATCTTAATCTACAGAGCTGATGACAGAAAGTGGATGACAAGAATGAAGACTATACTCAACTACAATTGTCCAGCTAACTTGACACTAGAGATCCAGTTACTAACTTTACTGCATTACTAATTACAGAATTATACCTTTTTGAGGACATATGTAACTTGAAATTGCAGAGCCACAGTGAGCCTGTCGTCACAGTTGTGCCTTTTTCATAGTCTTGTCTAATGCAAAATAGTTGCGCATATTCTCCAAATAGCGTAGCATTTAAACCCAAGATTTTTACAAGCTTGCATGAATGCAGCGCTTGCTGAAAGGCTACAGCAATTTTGTGACAGAGATAATCCTTTCCAAGATTTGCTTTCAACTGCTATAGGCATACTTGATGGGGTTAGCAACCACAGATTGCTACTCAGTAAAGTAGCACGATTCAGACAGAAACTATTTTAAGCACATCAGCATTGGCAATTTTCTATTTAGCTGCTACATTTTCCAGCTCAATGAACAGAGACAACATGCCTTCTGCTTAGAGACTCACCTTAACACAGAAGGTGGGTGCCTCTGCAGCTGCAAATTGAATTATTATTCTTCCTGTTTCTCAATTAAACAGAAAATGAACAATGTCTCTCACGAGCTTCCATGATGTTCTGATATTTCTGGACAGTTTGGCCAACATTTGGGAACTTTATTTAAGTCAAAAATGGGACTGTCTGGATGACTAGGCAGGCAGGTGGGTGAATATAGCAAAGTACTCTAAACACAGTTACATGCCTTTACAATCATCTCAGCATGATCAAAATGGAATTATTATAGTTTCCTACATCAGTTTTAGATGGCCTACTCAGTATTTATCCTTATAGTTTTGTTTAAACTCAAACAAGATATAAATTTTGCCCTGTCATTTGAGCCTACATCATATTTGTAACAAGCTAATAATTATTCAGAATGACTGAAGTCAGATATCCAATCCAGAAATAGCTTAATAGTCTTTTGTTCAACTACCAATGCTGTTGCTGTTTTTGTGAAGATGTGGACTTCAGCTTATCAAATATTCTGCAGTCCTCAACAAAGTTGCCCACAAATTCAGCATGTTAGTTCAGGTATTCAAGAATGAGTTCCCAATTGTCTGTCATTCTCTGGCAGGCCATAGTGTGACTTTCAGGAGCTGGGCAAGGCAGACTTTCAGTCCTAGTTCCAGTCAGACTGCACAGAGGACACACAAATAAAAGTGGCTGTCTCACTCACAGCCTTAAGATGAATTGAAAGCTCAGATACCAAAAATTTGGAACTACACTATACTAGATGACCTACGAATGTGAACTCCAAACAAAATCCATCTTACATAGAAAAGGTTTACATCACTTCACTATTCCGTAAATAAGGCAAGTAGGATTACAGTTTGGCAAAGAAATAAAACCTTGGAGGCTTCAGCCAATAAATCACTGAACTTCATCACAGTTATGGTAACTGAAGTCATGAATGTGACACTCCAATGGTAACTAAAATTCCATTGTATCTTATCAGAAATATTAAAACTTCATGTAATCACCTTTTTAAGATATTTCTTTTTACTGAGTTCCCCAGGTCACCTCAGCAACATTAGTGAGGCATGTTTAATTTTAATGAATGAGGTTGAGCTTTATCCAACTGTTCACTGCCTTTCGCAGTGCTTACCTGCGGAAACCCATTAAATTCAACAGAACTATGCATGACAGTCAGTACCAAAACCACACTACCAATATTGACCCTGACTAGATTTATACTTTACAAAAAAAAATCAGGATTGTTCTGGATGAAAGAACAATAATATTTTATTTTATAAATCACTAGATACAAAGAATTGTTAATTTGCAGTGAACATAAAAAGTTATACTTGTGCATGAAATACCAAAGACATTTAATTTGGCATTCAGATTTTCTTGTTTTTTATCGTAGCTGTGTACTAAAATATTTGACCCCTTCAGGTAGCTGTGACTACAAGTGAAATACCATCTGTATTTCATGGTCATTCAGTAAATAACTTCTGGCAGTGCAGTAAAAAGACTCATAAACTTTGTGATTTATTTGATAATGGAGTAATGTTCTTCTTTGCAGATCCAGACTTAGAATTTGATTTACCTGCACAAAATTTTTATAAGCATATATACCCAAGATTAATCATATTTTAATCGTATTCTGTAAAAAAAACTGGGCTGGTGCACTTAAGATGAAACAAAACAGAAACTCAAATTTTAGAGAAAAAAATTATAATAAATCACACAGCAGAAACAGCATTTTAACTATTTAAAGGAAACAATGATTCAGCTTCACATTAGGAAAGGCATTGATTGATAGAGCCTCTTCCTTCCTTGGAAGTGATTTAAGGCAGTGAATTTTTACACACAATTTTAGACAGCTCATCTTCTTACATCAGTATCAGAAGATATGGGGAAAGGCTGGCATAGAGTTAGATCTGTTTTTTAACAGCATATTTTTAACCACCTCATTCTTTAGGAACCTGGTTCTTCTAGTATTGTTTTCCTATATACCAGTAGAGTGAAAACACTTTAAATTTGAGAGTACACCACGTCCTATTTTCACTCAAGAGGAGGTAAGAGATTTCAGAAAGTGCATGGCAAAGAAAGGCTGCTCTTAAGAAATTCCAAGGGTAAGGCAACATAATAAACAATTGTGTTCACCAATGCCACTACTGAGAAGAGTACAGACACTAAATCTGACTTTTCTCTGTTCCAAAGCATATTAGGGTTCATAAATCTCCACATAAGATCCATCATATCTCTTGTAAAAATATTTACAAGAATTGATGATTAACCACTGATAAAAGTAACTGATTCTCCCATGTAAAATCTTACTTTTCAAGTAATCACACCAGATCTACATTTTCAATACAGTAAAGCAGCTTTTGCTGGAAACACTTAGATTCTTTTATTACACCATCTGATGCAGCAATATATCCTTGCAAATAACCAGCTTGTTCCCCTTCCTTTAGTCTGTATTTCCATATCATAACTTACACTGACTTCAGTAGGATAGCATGCAAATAAATTATCATGAAAATAATTTATGAAAAGTGTGTGCTAATCAGCCTGCACAAGTATTTCTGCATGTTCTAGCTCTGTATAACTCTATTCATTGTCTGAAGTGCTAAAAGAAAGTTATAGAAAGCTATAGCCAGACAAGTCCACTGCTATCTCACTTTGCTACACAAAAAACAATTTAAGCTTAGTCACAAAATACTACACCTCCTCCATCTCCAGTTAGGGAATGAGAAATGAACCATTCAATCTCAAAGTTATTTTAATTACAGTAAGATTTTCTTATTTGTAAATTTAGTCAAAAATCTCAACACAATCTTGTAGTCTATTAGTGTTAAAAAACTGACTGAATGTGGGGAATTACAGAATGTGAAATTGAAACCACAGAGCTCAGCCTTATGGAACAATAGTTTTGGACTAGATTCTCGTATTCAACAACCAAGTCTGAACAAGACAAATAATTCAAAAAAAAAGAAAAAAGAAAAAAAAAAGCTGTTCAGCAAATTCAGATTTGCTCTCAAGCCTTATATCTACATAGCTCATATCAGTTACACAGAACCTGACACAGGCCTTTTTTCAAACATCATACACTATACAAAACATGATGACCTGAATTGAAGCTCATTGCAAGACAACATATTATTTTTGCTTCTATGTAAAGAAAAGAAGGATCTTAAATTTATTAGGCTAGTAATTTAGCCATTCTATGAGGCAACATCGTTTCTTTTACTACACTCCTTACTATTTCCAGCGCAATCTTTGTGCTTAAAAACACAGACCCTCAAACAGACCTAACTAGATCACAGGTGCCCTGACAAACCCTTGTTTTTCTTGTTTAGAAGTATACTGGCTTTATAGCTCAAAGAGGCCCTCTTTGGCCTTGCATAGTGCTCACAAACAAAGCTCATGGAGGTTTTTAGGGACGTGTTGACATACAGCAGAGTTTTCATTGTCAATTCTAGGCAAATATAACCAATGCTAAATCTGTGAAGTTAGTCTGTTAGAACTGAATAATACATAGCTGAATTTTATTGTTTTAATCTTGACCAAACACCAAAAAAAAAGTTGTTGTTACTGGTCACTAGAATCTATGGCAACTCTAAGTGTCAACGTACAAGAAATTTACACTTATAAATCTTGTATTTGTTCACTTAGGCTACTTAAATATCAAGCACAATTGTGGTAAAAAGGCATAACCTCACTTACTTTATTTTTAATTTATTTCAAGCATATAAATGAGAAATTTGAGAAGTTATTTACAGGCAAGTGGAAAGAAAGTTCTATGTTATCCTGCCTTAAAGCTGTCATAACTGTGAAATTCTAGAAAGCAAGCTGTAATGCATCACCATATCCCATTTTCAGAGTAGTTTATAATACAAAAGAATCTTTTGTATACAATATTCTGCTCCCATTATATAGTTTGTCAAGCTATATTATTTTAATTTTAATGTGCACAATATTCAGTAAATTATGGTAATATGCCTCTGTGATAGACTGTTCAGTATTTGTTTAGCAGATCATTATGCACATTCCCATGATGAGAAAAGTAGGATAGAAATGACTAGATTATTGAGCGCTGAAATGGTTCTATGTGCTGAGAAGCATTTACCGTAACTTACGCAATATTATTGATAGTTAAAAATCTGATAACTCATCTTGCAGCAGAGTAACAGTAAGCAACAAAATGGTACAACTGAATCAATCCCACATTACAAACAAATACAACATGCAATTAAATAGCTCTTGTTATTGCATGAAGATAACTGTTGCACTCTTATTTAAATATATGTAGGTTGCTTTGAAAGTAATGCCTCCTATTTGTTTCCATGGAAACTATAACAAATACAAACAGTGAAATAACACCATTTGATAGAGCAAACTCTCAGCTACAAAACACTCCTTTTCAACACAGTCACCACCATTAGCTCTGCATTTTCATCAGCAATGAACAAGAGCTGCACGCCATGCTCGTAACAATCTGCACCAGCAGAGGTGACCACTGTTGCTGTCACCACTGCTGAAACGCACCCCCACCCCTCACTGCGCTCCCATCCACTGTGGGCTCCATCAGTGCTCAGCAAGCACTGATGAATGTCAGTGGGTGCCATTTTTCCCACATGGAGGAATTCAATTCCACCCCTTTGCTCCATCCGCGCTCCCATGTCAGACATTGTGTCAGTGCCCCTCTGCTGCCATCTGTCACACGGCAACAACGTGGAATGGGACATTGGTGGGAAGGTTCAGCCTCTGCTGCCATCCCACCAACATCTGCCTCTGATGTTATAGGCCAACATAATAAAATAGGAGGCATTGCTTTCAGGGCAGCCCTCGTGTGTGTGTGTGTATTCACATGTATGTACAAATACTACGTGCTTACAGGAAACGTATGAAATAGGAAGTTAGTCATAAATTACTATATGACTACTAAATAGCTAAAACTAAGGATACCTTCATATGTGTACTACATAAATAATTCAAGGTACGTGAGATGAAAGAGAACACTTAATATGAAAGTTCAGGAAGTTCCCCACTTCTAATACCTAACCGAAAGGGGAGAGCTTCTCTCCACAAGTAGGATTTGCTCACCCTGCACAGTGTGCCACAGGAAAATCCATCTGGGTTCCACCTGATGCTGCACAAGAGCAAGGTACCCAACATCTGAAGGGTCTGTATGATTTATTTTCTATCCATTTTCCTCCCTCTTATTAAAGCAGTTATCTCATTAAGCTCTGTGCCATCTCTCCTTACAGCCCCCTGCCCCTACCCTCAGTGCAGAACCACTGTGATTTATTGCTCCATCTGCTTCAAATTTGCATTGGATAATCCCAGCCATGGTAGGGCTCAGCAGGACACAGGCAGAGCACCTCTGGACAGACTGGCCTTCTTTTCTGGTACCTGCCATTCCACCCTGGGACCAGGCACAGCCAATCCAGGTGAATTCATGCAACTAAACTCCACTGTAGCAGAGCTCCCCTGAAAGCATTTACAGAAAATGCTGGAGAAGAAAAACCTCACACAGAACACCGGAATGCCATTAATACAGTGTATTTGGTTTCATTTATCCTTTAACACAACCCACCTGGATGCTTTCCTGTGCAGCTTACTATAGGGAACTGCTTTTAGCAGGAGATTGGACTAGATGATCTCCAGAGGTCCCTTCCAACCCCTACAATTCTGTAATTCTGTGACAGTGCAAGTTTCTGCCACTCAATTTAAAAATAGCAATAAAGCCTAACAGCAATTTGCCAACAAGGCTTTTATTTCTAAAATATGTGAAGTAGATAAGGAATACTTGAAAGCTTACCGACTTCTTACTAGATCAATGATAATATATAAAGGTGTTTGTCTTTTTAAGGGGAAAAACAAAGGTTTTTCAGCTTAAGTCTCATTTCCTTTGAGCATTCTTTCAAAAATTTCATACAAAGTTGAAAAGACTTTATTTAGTTTTAACAAGGTCAATGGAACAAAGGAAAACAAATGGAAAGAAACAGCTGGTACCAGAATGTAGGAGAAAGGAAGCCAAAAAGCAATGTGCACTTGAGAGTCATAGGGTTTTGCTATTTGAAACCTCAAAATTATCAAACACTTCTCTTAAAAAAAATCATACTCCTTTTAAAGTTCCAAGCTTCTTTCTCCTCAGTGCATTCTGAATTCAACCTCTTGAACTAAGCTTGGCCACAACTTACATTGACCATCCCAATACACCCTCTAATCTTGACCAATACAGCTATCCTCAGTTTCTTGTTAGAAGACACTGTCAAAGGTAGACTGAGGACTCTTGGATTTCCTATCTGACCACAGCATCAGCACATGAAAGATTAACATGCATTTCCTAAACAAGTGACAAATTCTGAAACAAAAAGGTCAGATGATCTCAGAGCAACATGGGAATCAAAATAAAAAATTATTTCCATGTAGATTTTGTTGGTAGCTGCCTTTATTTCTTAGGGGAATTGTCCCAGCTTGACAGAAATGACACTCCGAGACACAGAGCAAAAAGTGAATGTGACCATCTCTTGTACTTACGGGTCACCTCTGTCAGACTGTGGTGATAAATGGAAAAGTCTGTCAGCAGACAGTGGATAAGATTTCTTTCAAGTTAAGCATGCTCCAGGGAATATTGCTGTCTGGAAGATGCTGAAGAAGAAGATATCTTCGTGATTAACAATACTGAAAACTATACAGAGCATTGCGGGAGAACAAAATATTAAGAGCATTACATTTATGCTTGTATATAATCTGGTATATGTCTCAGGGTTATACCAAAGTATCACATAAATATGTTCCCTCAGTTGTAGCTATTATTTTAGCTCCTCAGCTGAGCAAAAGAAAATGTTTCCTAAATTGTTTTGCTGCATTTTCAGCAGTAGTTTGTAGCTTACTGTAGATGGCCTACATTCAAGTTTCCAGTAATTGCAGATAATTTATTTTTTTAAAGGACTTTAAAAATTAGAGTTTACTGGAAATTAGAGTTTCCTGGAACTTAGCTATCAGTCTATACATTTTTTTCCAGAAGATTACAGCATTCAAAATGAGAGTTCTACGAAATCCAACTTGCACAATAATATGAAATTTTGTAAGTCTAAATAAAAAATTAGCATTCGTTTTCACTTTTAAAGGTTTACATCTACATTTTGGTTCAAAAATGAGAAGAGAAAGTGAGAATACACTCCAAACAATGATCCATTTAAAGAGGCAAAATTCTACTGAAGCTCAAAGTGCATTTTTTGTGTTCAAAACAATAAAACTATGCTCTTATAAAAAATTTTCTCATCCCATTTAAACTTTGAAATGCTACCTTGTTATCAGTAAAACCATAGGAACAAAAAAAATTCCTTACGCCATAAATGAAGCACAGTTTTCCCAAAGCACAATATAGAACATAAATCGATTAAGAAAAGAACAAAAAGGTATTCAGCACAACTAATCACTAAAATCTATTTTTCTATCCATTCATTTGTGGATTAATTTTTTTACATACTGTTATTGCTAGGACAGATAGATTGAACACCTGCATAAACAGTAAGTTTTTAATACATATTGGCACATAATTGATATTTTGCAGAAAAATGCATCCATTAATATGCGAATTGATTATCTCAGATTTAACACAAATAGATTAATACAGAAAAAAAATAGACTTTCATCTGCACTGTTATTATTGTATGATAATTTGTTTGCCTCATTTAACACCGATGCATTGTGAGAGACTGAGAAGCAAAAGGGTTACTGTCCCAAACACTCAGTAGAAGAGTAAAAGGAGATCAGCAAAGAAAGGAGATAAGGTGCAGCTGGAGGAGGGAGGGAGCCCTGCGCAGGCAAGGTTTTCCTCCAGATCAATTTCTTTGTCTTGCGAAGATTGTGCAGACCTGTTGAATTACAGCAAGCAAACTTCATGTGAAAGGAAGAGATCTTGCAAACTATGTCTACGTGCATTTCAGCAAGGGGAGAGCGAGACCTCCTGAAGCCCCTCCAACCCATTTCCAGAATTTTTTAAATCTTAAACTGCACTGGCACAGGCGTAGGGCCATACCTTGATCACAACGTTAGAGGGGGCCTGAAGACCACCAGAGACCCTAGACTCGTTCCTGGAACATTCTGAAGAAGGACTGAGCTCCTTCTTAGGTGGGAGGGTGCCACAAGCACATAAAGAGCAAAGGACTGCCGGTTCGCATTCGAGCACCCACCACCAGAGCAACAACCCCAACATCCCTGAATCCAAGGGTGGTGACACTATATATCTTTCTCTCTCTCTCTCTCTCTCTCTCTCTCTCCTATTCCGAGTTGGAATTTTGTTATCCCAGATATCTGTCTCATTTCCCTTTGCCTAAAGCTGACCCGAGACGGGAGCTAGCTTG
>WBMW01000889.1:4154255-4165940 GCA_013396635.1 Penelope pileata | reverse complement strand
CTTAGAAGTGAAGACTGAAGCAAAGAAGGCATTCAATATCTCCACCTTCTCAGGGGACCCACATTTTCCCTAGGCTTCCTCTTACTATTGACATACTTAAAAAACCCCTTCTTATTATCCTTTATCTCCTTTGCCAATTTAAACTCCAATTGGGCTTTGGCCTTTCTTGTCATATTCCTGCAGCCCCTCACAACATTCCTGTACTCCTCCCAAGAGGACAGGCCCTTTTTCCACATTTCATGGACCTTCTTCTTCTCTTTGATCATGCCCATGAGCTCCGAGCTCATCCACGGCGGTCTCCTGCCGCCCTTCCCTGATTTCCTGCTCCTAGGGATGCACCGATCCTGAGCTTGAAAGAAGTACTGTTTAAATATCAATATATCTTTCTCTCTCTCTCTCTCTCTCTCTCTCTCTCTCTCTCTCTCTCTCTCTCTCCTTCTCTTTCTCTTTTCAAGTTATATTGGAACATAACACAAGGCATATCATCATAGGTTATCGCTAATAGAGCATTTTTTATGTAGCATCAATAATCACGTTCCCCAGGCAAATCTGAAGCTACTCCTTGTTTGACTAAAATTGTTAACCAATCATTTGGTGCCATTTTTTCCACCTTAATTTACTCCAAGGGGATCTTGAGCCTTGCAACCTCTGTACATCACCCAGGGTAGCCCAGAGTCAAGTCACAACATGCATCAACAATGCACAGAATAGATAACTATTAAAATGGTTTGGACTTCAAGTAATAAAAATTATTATCTACTGAACTGTACATTCTTGAAATTAATTACAAGATATTCTTCAACTGGGCACCTAAAAGTCAAGGTTCAATCATATATATAGCACACTTTGACTTAACCAAGTTCAAAACTATGATAAGCAAATATTAGTAAGCATTGGCAAACAGTAAAGCATCTGAGATTTCCTGAACATTATGCTGTTTAGGGTTTTTTTTTTTTTGGTTTGGTTTAAAAAAAAAAAAAGCTTTGACCTTCCTTTTCCTCACAGGGCCTCGTCAGAGAGGCACTCTCATTTTAACACAGAACTTACTTCTCTGGCTTCTATCTTTGCATGCCTTAATCAGAGAGAGATGACAATGGACACTAGAATGAAACACAGGTTTTCTCCATCTTTCATAGAATCATAGAATGACCTGTGTTGGAAGGGACTCCAAGGATCATGAGGTTCCAACCCCCCTGCCACGGGCAGGGCCACCAACCTCCAGATTAGGTACTAGGTCAGGTTGCCCAAGACCCCATCCAACCTGGTCTTGAACACGTCCAGGGTTGGGGCATCCACAACCTCTCTGGGCAGGCTGTTGCAGCACCTCACCACTCTCTCGGTAAAGAACTTTTAATAAAGATCACTTTATAATACCATCTCACAATAACATCACTGCAGTAGCATCAATAGGAATGTGCTTTCATACACTTGCATTAGCAAACCAGGAGAAGAAACCAATGAAAACTTTTTTTCTTCTCCAAGCCTGAATGCCAATCTTCCAACTCAAAAACCAGATTATAAAACCTCTCTTGAATCCAGTGGTAAAATCATGTATTAGTTACTAAGGGCTTTTCAAAAGACATAGTCCATCATTCACCAAGGGCTTTTGGTGCTTTTTTCGCACACGTTTTCAAGTCTTATCAGGAGATAAGAGATTTGTGACTTCATAGATTAGGCGAAATTACTGTCTCCAGCTGTTAGGGTTTTCCACAGAAAGAGTAAAAATAAGATACAAAAATCAAAACAGCATAAAATGTGGCAGAATGCTTGAAAGAAAATACATCATGGTGGTAAATACTCTTTCTTCAGAAGCCGCTAGAGTCATTACACAATTCATAAGGCTAAAGTTTAACAACTGGAAAGCATTTTGTGTTACTGCTGTTCTAACACTTGCTGAAATTGTTTTAGAAATGATATTTACAAATTTATTACAGCAAGGTCTTATATAAAATATATTTATGTATAATTTTTGAGCAAAGTTTTAATTTTCACTAGATATATTAGCTCTAAAACCATGAGCCTGTGTTACGTAAATTCCTATAAAAAACAATCAAATAATCACTGATGATATTGCCAAACACAAGCACAGAAGCAAATTGATAAAACATTTCTGATTTTCCTTTTCCTGCAAAGAACATACATGAAGTGTGCATGAAATGTGTAACAGCATTCACCAAAGTGGAATAACTGTTTAAAATCCAGTTTGAAATCACACTGGTAACTCACTTTTTCATTCACATAAGCAGGAAAGCTATATATAAGTTTTGCTGCACAGGAAAAAAAAAAGCATTTTACAACAATATCAATCAATTTCAGCCAAAGATAAGGGGTTCTGAGAATCTATATGATTTTATCTAAGGGCACACCTGCTGAATCACTGGCATTTGTTCTCAGGATTATCTCTGATTATTATGGATCCAACAAGAAGCATGTGGGCCAGAACTCAGAGGAAGGAATTAATCTGAGTGAAACTGAAGTAGCAGTTTCAGAATGAAATTCTGACACAGTAACCTACCAGAGAATGACTTTATAAAGTATTAATGGAGTGTATCCACTGTGGCAATACAATAAGAATTTATCCCAGAGGAATATAAAAAGCAGCATCTTCCCATAATAGGGTAGAGACAGCCTTTTCCCATCTTTTTAGCCATAATGAAATTGCATGCAGTGGTGTGATACTAGTCATCAAATTGTTGCTGCGTGAATATTGGTGGCGGCCATTGTTGCAAGAAGTCTTTACATATAATGAAGTAATAATATCAAAAAGAGGGGGGTTAAAAAGTTTCCAAGCAGCCTTGTATGTGTACTTGTTATTCTTACCACTCGCTGTGACTATCACTGGGAAAGGTCACTTAAATCCAACAGTTCACAGCATCATGAGCTGCTGGCTCTGATAAAGGCATTAGACTGTGGAAGATAATATGTTCTTCCTTCTGTAGGATATTAATCTAAGCTACAGCTCTTGATCCCTGCGCAGGAACTTTAATTTGCACAGTAAGGATAGCACTGAACACCATCAAAATGTTGTCTTTTGATAGCGGTGCAAAATCACAGAATTCCTTTTAATGAACCATTTAAATCCTATTGTTTACAGAAAATTAGTGTTCTTGTACAGTGCAGCCAGGAACTAAGGTCTAAAGATTATTGTTAAGCCATAGTATGCCATGAAAGTGGATGCTACCAAAAGATCTCTCTGCTACAATTTTGTCTGACACTGGTTTCTGAAAGCTACTTATTAGTGATCACCATACTTCTCATGACTCATACCACTTGACTGATTGATGCGGTAAATACACTGCTGGGTTTGAGTTTGTTTTTCATTTTTACTGTATTGTTATTCTTGAAATAACTTGTTTTAGCACTGTCTGCAAGGAAATGATGACAAACACCTACTGATACAGTATTTTATTTAGAATCTGGCTCTAATGCTAACTAGTATCTCAAGCAATACTAAATGCAATGAAAATGTGTTTTAAAGCTTCTGTTTCAGCTGGTGGCACACAGATCAGTATTGGTACAGACTTGCTAAGTTTTCTCTTCAAACATGTTATACAGCGTACCTGTAAGCATATGTATCTTGTAAAGTCACTCTTTATGAAAGTCCAGAATGTATTATTTCACCATTTTTACAGAAAACTTATTCAGCTCTTCTTTATTCATAAGTAGCACATCTGTTTCCTTCTGGTGATACTCAAGCCTGCAGAGGTGGGTATGCCAGAAAATCTCACCCTTTCCACGCATTTAGAGTCATAGAATCCTTAGAGTTGGAAGGGACCTTTAAAGGTCATCTAGTCCAACTCCCCTGCAATTAAACAGGGACATCTACAGCTAGATCAGGTTGCTGAGAGCTTGGCTCAGCCTGACCTTGAATGTCTCCAGGGACAGTGCTTCCACCACCCTTCTGGGCAAAAAAAAAAAAAAAAAAAGATTTAAAACTTGCTTAGAAGTGTTTCAAATTTGCTTATTTTCTGGTTTTAATGTGCTAAACAATTAGGCTGTGGTTTTTATGCTAGAAGTTCCTTGTGAGGTACTACGGTCAGCGATCAAATCAATTCTGTACTCACATTACTCCTGAAAGTAAACTGGAAACCACTGCTGAATGTGGAAAGCAACTAATACCATTTTGTACAAACTGGATTCTAAAGAATAACCTCCTATGTGAACCATTGCCTGAACATCACACAGGTGTCAGTAGCTGAAATAGCTTTCAAGAATGTTTGTGCAGGCCCTTTGACTCAGAGGAAGGTAGCGTGGAATTCTTGGTTAATTCATAGAACTGATGAGACAATACAAAATCTTATTTCATCTTCTAAAACATTTCATAAAACTTGTTGAGAGGCAAGTTTTCAAATCAGTAGTGAATTTGACGTTTACCATATGCTCACACACAGCTTTCTTCACAGTATGAAATGTAGACAAACTCTCAATAAAGCTCCATTAATTAAATTAAAATAGAAAGTAATAAAGAGGATGAAGATCTGTCAGTTTTCATAAGCACAAATCAGACTATTTTTATCTAAAATCCTAACAGCACCATCTGATGGAGGATCATCACAATACTACAGAAAATATTCATTGTGTGATAAATTCATTAATCTGAGAATGTTTTATTATAGTTCCTTAATTTGTGTAGTAAAGTTTAAACATGAAATAAGTAAACAAAATAGCACAAAGTAACCTTAATGTAAGTTCCCAAATATTAGTAATAATTTAGTTGACAATAAGAACATATAAATTATATATGTTTTATTGCTCATAGGCACTCAGTTTTCAGGTATGGACTAAAACATAAATGAAAAGTCAAATTCTTATGCTCCCTTAAATGGTATTGAGTAGAGTACAAATAGAATGACTTTTTAACACAAGGGTCAATTAGTATCAGAATGGTGTAAGAGAAGCACACAGATATCACAAAGGTAACTCTGCTGTGGACAGCTATGGGGATCACAGACCTGTATGCTGAACACAGCAAGTTGTATCTAATCAGAATAATGGTATCCCACAGCTAAATCACATGAATATCAGTAGTTACACAATATGTAAAGCAGTTGCAATTACAACTGTTCCAAGAAATTTTAATGGAATATAGGTCCTACAGAAATACGCAATGGGAAATCAGTTTAACTATAAAAATATCTGGTACTGAAAAAAACCAAAGAAATTTTTTTCAAAATGTTTCTCTGCCTTTTTTGTGTTTTAATATTAGTTATAATTTTGTTTTTTTAAATCGACCTGCAGTTCTTTCTTATCTTTCTCATGAAGAACTCTTTGACTTTTGAAAATACTTCAAAAACAGCAACTACTTCCATAAAATCAGTCAGTTACACTATTAGCCACTACACAAAAGCACTAAGGGCTTTTTAAAGTTTATTGCCTACCACTTAGCAGCTAAAAAGGTGATTATTGGAAAGATTTGAGGAAACGTTTCCCAAGTGAACACAAGAATGCATTACAAGAGCATTTCAAGCCAAACAAGTGCTTAAACTAACCAGGAATATCAAAATTAAGAAGCAACACTACCTTGAACAAGAGTATGGCTGCTATTTTACTATTCAGAGCCATTCACTGGACATTAAAACAGAAAGAGGGAGCTGTGTTAAACATTTCTAAAGTTTCTTAGCATAGCCAGCTGTTTACCTTGTCCTGCAAAACGGTGCTTTATAAAAAGCATTGATAAAACTAACCTACTTACCTAAAATATTTGAAGTTCTAATGTTTTCAGGGACAGCATTATCAAGACTACAGACTTTTCAGCCTTGCTCTCTCAAATCCAACCTTGTTAGATACACTTTAAGCAGCTTACAATATAAATCAATCAACAGCAATCACTTCCAATAAAGGATCGTAATAGGCCTACACCACGTGCCTTACACTCTGAAGGACACAGCATGAGTTTGCATGAACACAGGCACAGATACTAAAACTGCTTTGCACTAGAGGAAAACATTACCTCAATATACCTTGTATGTTCCATACACACTCAGTCGTTGGGTAGATGAAACTTCTCCAAAGACAGAGCTAAATAGTCAGTTAAAAACATAACAAAATCTATCCTTTTTCTTTTTCCCTAGCCTTCCAAGTAAAAGAAACTTAAGATAGCAGTTTTATTCCTCTCTTCAATGCATGAAGAGCCCATAGAATCTGGCTTAAAATCAAAGGGAATAGCTTTCATACCACTGTTTCAGGTAGTGTTACTGCTACTGTACACAGAGTAGGTAAAAGATTTCTTCCTATCGCAACTCAGGATTTCAGAATCCAGAGTATGCCAGAAGTATTTTCTTAGTTTCATGCTAATAGGGGTTCTCATAGGAGATGACAGAAATGAAAAAGCTATGGCAACAAAGATACAGACATGAAATATCTTTGCTTCACCCCTCCCCTCATGATTCATAAACTGAATTTGCTAGGTATCAGCTGTATCAGATGGCCCTTAAATTCAAAGGCCTCTCAACTCATCCAGGAAAAATAAATTCACAAAGAACCTGCCTTCCCTTTGGCAACCTCAAATTCGTGCAGTTTAGGCTGATTCTTTATTGCTAAAGTAATCATCTAACATTTAGACACATTCATATAATCCAGTCCTTACATATTTTGCTATTTTTTGCCACACAGAAAGGGCAGCCTCCTTCACCAGAAGCCATTGTGTCTACCAGATCTGAACACATTCCTGATATGGCCCATTTTCTTTTGATTTTCCTCAATAGCTTTTATTCTCTCCCATTCTCTAAAAGAACAGCATATTTCCCTGCAGGCAAAGGTGAATAATCTAAAAGCAACTTTAACTTTGAAGATGCATAACTTCAATACCGTTTTCCCCTTTTCTGTACAGCAGGCTAAAGAGTAAAACTGTTAGTTCAAATCATCTGCTCCACTATCAAAAGAGAAAACAAATGATCTAATGCCAAGACTTCATTACTGTATGCATTTTTAAATCACCACAGAAATATTAAACAACAGCAAATGGAGGAAAAAAAGAATCTATGACAGGTTCTTTAGACAGAACCGGGCAGTGGAAAATGTAAAGGAGTTCAGGCTAGAAAAAAGTTAATTAGATCGTCCTACAAAGAGAAAAATCTACTTGGATCCCCTTTGAAAAGAGTTCCATTACTGCCCTTTTAATATGAAAAAGATGATCTGACAAATACACCTGCTAAACTTTGAGATTAACAGCACCTTTTCTTCCTAGCAGATATGCTGAAGATGAGGAACCTGCATCCTTCTAGGAAATCCTGTTTATTATGAGGGCTGCTCCAAAAGTAATGTCTCTTATCTTGTTATGCTGGCCCACAATGTCAGAGGCGCATGTTGGTGATATGACAGTAGAGGTTGAACCTTCCCACCAATATTCCATTCCATTTTGTTGCTGTGCGATAGATGGCAGCAGAGGGGCACTCTGACCAAATGGCATCTGCCATGGAAGTACAGATGATGCAAAGGAGTGGAACTGAATGCAGGTGCTCTGCTGGACCCGATATTTACTAAGATCTAGTTGGGGATCTAGCTGAGCACTGAAACAGTGACCCAGAGATTCAGTAGAGTATCTGACCTCAGAAATACTCAGAACTGATTAGATGTGGCCCTGAGCAACTTGACCTAGACAACCACAAACTTTGAAAAGGGTTTTGCATTGGAAAACCTCTAGAGGTTCATTTCAAACTGCAATTTTCTATGGCTCTAAGATTATTTTCAGGTAAATCTAGTTTATGTTTAAAATGGTTTTCCAAATCCTTTCATATTTAAATAAAGTGGAAACCACATCAGATAATGCTAAAAAAATTACCACCAGCAGTTTTTAGCTAGAACTTTTTCTCTGAATCTCCAAATAGACAATAAAGAAAACTAGCAAGTTTCTTTAGGGTTGTACCATTCCAAAAGCAACAAAACGGCAAGAATCTGTGTTGGTTAAACTCTATAGGCTTTCAAGTATGTTGTATAACATATCCAAAGCAGGAAACAAATAACAGACATGAGCATGATTTCTGAACTAGAAGGCAATCTTAAAAAAAAATATACTGAAGAACAAGGTAAGAAAAAAAACAGACAAAATGATTGTATTGAAGTCATTCTAGTTATGCCTCTTTTGAGAAGTAGAATATAAAAATAGCCAACATGAATAGACCTACTCAAAACAGAAGACATTTGAGTAAAGGCAAGTGGTTGGAGTTAATACACCTGCTATTCAGTCAGCTCCTGCACACGTTCTTACACAACGTTACTTAAACAAATGCCTACTACTTTGTATTCACAGGACAAAGTAAAATGGGACATATTTTGCAATAAAAATTTAAAAGGCTTGTTACAGCTTTTTTTACAGCCTTTTATATGCATTGATGTTTATGCTTCATTACTTTAATCTTTGCTTTTTACTACATATAGTGCCCTAAAGTTAGGTTGGTAAATTCTGATCTTTTAAAACAAGCAGATGTTTTCTCGTTGTGGAAAAAGACTGTAGCTATGTTTTATGCCAATAATAAATTTTAACTTTTAATAGCTTTCAACGGAATTCTCTTTTTATTATTATTTTTTTAAGGATGCAAGTACGTAAGACATGAATTATTTAATACCTGCAATTCATTTAGAAGAATTGAACTCCTTTCCAAACTTGGTATCAGCATAGCCTCTAGTGTATCAATAAGATCACAAACAGGCCAAAATCCTCCTTGTTACAAGTTTATTCACTTACTGAAGTTCTTTAAGAGAGTATTACTTATCCAAACAGTGCTCAGAACTTAACTTCTAATTTTACACAGAATAAAATAACTTTTTGAAAACAACAGGGTTTTAGCCTATCAGAATTTCATTTTCTTCAGCATTACTTTCTAGTTCTTAAATTTTAAAGCAGCATATCTCACAATATCCGATGCCAAACGTTTTCCATACCACAAACTAAAAGTAGGAACTACTTTTATTCATGTTCATTAAAATAATTTTTTATTTCTTTACTTTAAAGATGAAGAAGTATCTAAGCAATCTAAAACAATTTAAAGGAAAATTAAAAATCAAAAATATATTTCTCTCACTTAAAAAATCATTTTCACTTTTTAACAGTAAAGAAAAAATGGTATTTCCTCAATTCCTCTTTTCTTTTTTTACCTTTCTCAATAACTTCTTCTGAGAGGAAAAATAAAGAAATGGGAGGAAACGGGGAAAAAAGATAAGAAAGAAATGAATCACTACAAGATTAAAAACGTATTATGGACATTAAAAGATCTTTAAATTCAAAATATGGATAAATGAATCTGAATTTTTCCATGTGAACTTAATTCAAGATATTTTGTCAAACACAACAGAGAACATGCAAAGGGTCTGCTTCTGTTCTGCTAGATTGCAAGTATGCTCTGAGAGTTTTAACAAGCTTGGATAGAAACCCAGATTGGATCAACAGTGTTGATTACTTCACAAGTCTCACCTTCAATCCTATCAGACTTTGTTAAGTCACCACAGAAAAAAAAGAACTATCACTGGCATTCCCAGTATCTGGGCTGCAAAATAAATTACAGTGAGGGTTGTGCTTTACAGAGAAGATGTATTTGACAAAAGCGCAGTGCCTGTACTATTAATTTTTATCTCAACATTCCTTTCATACCACATTATTTTCTGACAACTAACATTATACCTAAATTAATTTCTTTGCAATGTAAACAGTTCACATTCATGAACACAAAGGAATTCTGTTTATCAAAGGAAAAACTGCACCCATAGGTGAGTCTTTCAGAAGTCTACAAGGCACCTTGGGAAAAAATGTGTAGTGCTACAGACTATCAAGTAGGCTTAAGAAATGATTGGTATGGAAGGCCAGTAACTCAGCAAAAGAAGCATCTCAGTGAATCAATTTTCTTATTTCATACTGACCCTAAAGTAACTTTTAAGCTGTTGAACCCTGTGCCAAGCAAGCACCAGAAGGGATGTCAGGTAGCTGGGGACTTCAGTTTTGATCTACAATGATGTATATCACAGAAGTCAAAAAAAGATCAGACAAAGTGGTATAGGAAGCAGAGTATGCAAGTGAGAGAAGAATAAATAGCGTAAGGAATAGTTTAAGATTCTTTAAAGCAATATATTGGGTAGAAAATTTGTAATAAAAACAAGCTTCTAGACAACGTAGGAAAATTATCACTCAAATAATTGAAAAAAAAAATCAATTTTTATCAACTATCCCCATTAGATGTCTATACAATACCATTATTTGCAGCTGTCTGTAATGATCTCTTTCTAGGAAACAAACGCTAGCGTAGTCACAAAATATTAGTTCACAGAACTACCACCAGTCATCAGAAGAGCCTGAAAAGCAGAATCTTTATGACAAAGCTTTTCAAAAACAATGAAAGAGTCCAAATAATCAAAAATGAATATCATGACCCTTTTAGCCAGCTGTTATTACATTTAATCCCTTTTGAAAGTAGAGTTACAGAACTAGCAGAGACAGCTGACAGTACCTAAATCTGAAGGAACAGTGGGAGAATCTTTACTGTACATAGCAAATAGTGAGAAAATTTTGAAATGGTTCATTCATCATTATGCATAAGATCAAGTCCTGAAGTTAACCTTACCAGGAAAAAAAACCCTTCAACTGGAACTTTTTTGTTTTTGCAGAAATTAGCATAAATCGAACCAAATGATTTTAAGTAAATTAGAAACTCTCTACTTTGAGAACATAAGTAAATTAAAATCAAGCAGAAGCAATAAAATCAGCATGCAATCATGTTAGCAAACCAGAGGTGAACTTTTCCCAGGATTATCCGTTCTGTAATTCAGGGCACGAAGCTTGCCTTGACAAGTTTTCCAAGAAAACACTTTGCTGTTTTCTTGTTTTCTACAGACTTAGAGTCCACAATTTGTCTTTTCATACAGCCCAAAAAGAGTTTAGAGAAGATTTCAAATTATGAAGAAGCATTTTCCTCACAACAGAAAAAAAGCTGAAGAAATCCAAACAATATATAAAAGTGAGCATCCATCAGCCAGGCCATAGCCTTCTTACTCAACAGGGACAACTACCAAAACTCATAAGATTACAATAAAAGAGTCTTACATTAACCATTTGAGACAGGAAGCACACATATTTCAGTGTGCATTTATAAGCTAATTTGAAAGGGAAAAAAATCTTTTTCCTATACAAAGATGGACACCATTTTATTAAAGCAAGTTGCTAGAGAATAGTTAAATAACATGCATACTTTATTTTTTCCAAGATTTTCTGTTTGCTAAGGACAGATGAATACAGTATACTAAGTTTTGAACTTATAGTTAAAAAGAAATAATCACTAATACAACTACTCCTTACAATAGGGTAACAATTTTGTTGAATATTTTTTTTTTGTATTAACATGTTCCGTATATTCTAGTTTTTAATGTCAGACTACGATATACAAGACTGTGAAATTCATATGCTTGTATTTAGAAAACACTACCCACATGATGACAAAATGTTGAAATAATTATGTGGACAAACAGGAGTTTCTATCATCGAAGACTTAAATTACTTTTAAGAACAGCTCATATCCTTTTACTACTACCTAAATGCTCTTTAACGTTCCATTTGTTTTGTAAATTAGAAATGTCTGGTTATTAAATTCCAACATTTAAAAATAAAATATCCCATGTCTCAAAAACAGTATTTATTCAATTAAAGGCTTTCATTATTTTCCATCATTTTTTAAAAAATAAATTTCTCCTCTCTGACAATCC
>WBMW01000889.1:4135755-4154197 GCA_013396635.1 Penelope pileata | reverse complement strand
AAAAAAAAAAAAATAGGGCTTATATTACTTTTTTAATACGCAGTAGCTGATTTTTGATATGCTATTTATCGACGCTGCCAAGATGTGAGATAACTCATCCCTGAGCAGGTATCATGCATTTGTACTCAAACCATGAGTATGCTGAATTTCCAACACATTTTAAACTACTGAGGCCTTTAATTCAGTGCATTTCATAGTACAGTGTCAAGCAGTACCCTCAAAACAAGACTGTTTTTAATCTCCTCAATGTTGTCAATTTCATTTAATGTTTTTGAACAAATCCATTTGCAGCTCTGAGGAAGACCAGGAAGCCTTGGGAACACATATAGTACCCTCACAGAAAAGCGGTTAGTATTTATTCTTAAAAATCCTTTAGCACATTGATAAGGCCTGTAAGACGTCTTTTTTCAAGTTCCACTAAAATTCTACCTGCATTTATCAATAGATACTGTCCCCTGTCTTGAAGCAGGATCTCTATTTTTAATCAATAATTATAAAAAAATCAAAGACAAGACAATGAAAATAAAAGCATATCACTGAAAGTTGGATGTATACCTCTCAAGAAGAAAGGACATCGCAGTGTACTGAATCTTCTGTTGTCCGTGGTTCTTAGATGTAAACTCAGATGGCAGTATTTCAAAGGCAAAAACAGAAAGTAGGAAAAGAAGGAGAAAGGCAGGAAGCAACACACTGTAATTTGAAGCTTAGCATTCACGAAATCTGTATGACATGGCTCTGTTTTAATGGTAAAAATGCTGCTGAATTGACTGATTAATTTACGTTGTAGACTATGCAAAGGAAAAATGAGCTTTTAAGAGAAGTAAGATATTCTTAACAAGATTACGTATTAACAGATTTTATATTTATTAAATGAAGAATCCTTTTTGTAACTTGGACTAATTAGTGCTGACAGCAGTACTCAATAATTCATTTGACTCAAAATAATTATTTTGGGGATACAACAGTTGGAATTTTCAGCTCAATAAGGATAAAATTAAACTTAGCTAAGTATCATCTTTTTGAAAATAGATATTTTTTTCCCCCTCCAGATTGTCCAGTTCTTTAGGACTACCTTTTCTCAATGTCTTCCTTTCCAGTTCAATTCTGGAAGCCAGCGTGCCTTTACTCCTACTTTCTGAGTCAAATACGTTTATTACATTTTTCTCTTTCAGACATACTTTTGGCCATCAGAACTTTCTGTTCTTTTTGGCTAAATTAGCAATACACGTCATCTGTTCTGTTGACAGCTATTTCTCTCCTTGCTCTCCCTGGCATTCCAACTCATTATCCATCCTTGACCTGTGTTACCTCATTCAACATTTGTGTTTGGAGTCTGCTCCCGAAGAAGTCTCTCAATCCCCCTACCTTACTTTCTGCTCAATTTTTGCTTCCTGTTTGGTGATTCTTACCGTTTCTCTTCTTTCCACACAAATGGGCACAATTGCATTAACTTAAGCTATAACACTTAAGCTATAAGCTTCAAGTTGAATGAACGCAAAGAAATAGACATAGCTGAGGACACCGATTCGCAGCTCACGGCCCCAAAATCTCCTGGCTCAGAAGAGGGCCTAATTAAAGACGGAATACTCTCCAGTATGAACTTAATACCCCACAATATAGAAACATATAGAGAAAGCTTTCTTTATCTTTTACTCATAGTTAACATTCAGCCCTGAAAAAATCTGTCTATCTAGATAGCTATCAGAAGACTGCTGCAGAAGAACCCCAGTGAAATTCTGCATGTGTGATACCTGTGGTTTTACTATTTGAGAACATCTTTTGATCTGAAAAAACATTCCATCACACCGGACTGATTTTCACAACTAGTGAGAATATTTTTTTCTATTTTGCTAGCTTGCTTTGATGACCTATTGATTTACTTAAGTGGTTTTCTGAAACATCTGGGGCACACAGATATGGCCTTGAACTATCACAGGGAGACAGGATTAAAGCTGAAAGTTCAGAATTGACATTTCATTCAGCAAGATCTTAAATAAAGTGTGTATTTCCTATGACAAATGTATCAGTTCGGCCCAGCAAAGAGGACTTCGGAGTTCTCTAAGTGATTTTACAATTTCCTAAAGAGTCTGTTATAAAGGTATAGCCTGTGTGTGATCTTGAACAACTGTTTGTGACATAGAAGGGAATAAAATGAGTGGCAAGAAGTTTGAGACCTTTATGCTTAGAGAATGCCTAACTAATACAGAAAACAAGTATTTAGACTCACCAATATTATCAAGTAGGGCAATGGAAGCTACCAGCATCCTTTCAACAGAAGCATTCTTCAGGAACAGCTGCACATTCATAATCAGCGTACCTTAAATAGTAAGTGAGGTAAAAGCACATTAGGGTATGTTTCGTAGATGACTGGGACTTGCCATAGCAATAGTCTTGACATGTGCCAGAATTAATCAATGTGTTACAGACGTGCTATGCTCGTAGTACAATAAAATTGAATAACAAAATGTCAATCAAAGCTTCAGATTAAATATTTAAAAGCTGTAACAGTACTAAAGAAAGGAAAATAGGAAATATGTGGAAAATAGTGCCTTTCTAGTGGATTACAAATTACAGCACAGAGCATCAGGGATAAAAAACGTGTTTGGCAGAAAAGAAAAATAACTTAAAGATACTTCTTCACTTAATCAAAATTAAATCAGGATCACAATAATAGAATTCCCTTGAAAAAGATTCTGGTTTACCATCAGACATTCACATCAGCACAAATAGGTGATGATGCTAACAAAAATAGAATGACACTAAATAACAACTACTCAAGTTGAGCTGTATGAAAAATCAGTTTGGGTTCCCAAGAAAACTAGAAAAAAAAATAAGATGTTTATATCAGTGTGAAAAAAAAAAATCTGAAGAAAAAAGATGAAAATTAATTTTCTGTTAAAACAAATGTTTATTTCAATAATTTTCCTTAAAAAATAACCAAAAGCATAATTTCCATTACCTATTTTTTTGAAGAACAATCCAAGTAGAACTCAAACAAAATTCAAAATATTTCCACTATTCCAGTTTTCGAATGACTTCATCCCTCCAAAACGACAGTTTTGACAGACTCATGAAAAAAGTCATCCATCATATCAATGTAAAAGATTTTTTGCTTACCGGGCTATAAATTTGCAACTATTAAAATGATAATATTAAGAATACAATCACAAAATTAATGAACATGAATAAAGCCCTGAATTTTTAAAAAATTCAATAATCTCCACAAAAGCCAAACTCCAAAAATCAAGAGAGATTGGTAGGCGTATCACTCTTCAGAAGGTGATTCCGGATACAGAAGTTGCATTCAAGATTTTCAGGATTTTAAGCAAATTTTAAATATATACATATGTTTTTCACTTTAAACACAGGATTTTGCTCATCTCTTTCAATACTTTTTGTTGAGGGAAGAAAGACTTGATGGATGTATCTGTTATCTATGCACTAAAATACCTGAGAGTTCTAAGAAAGGTACTACAGTAATTTTATCAAGAACCAAGACAAGCTGTTAATTTAACCACTGACAAATGCATACTTTACATACATTGTATTCTAAAAACATTGGAAACTAAATCATGGAAAGAAAGAACAATCATCATGTGAGATGGAAGAAGAAAGAATTTAGCCAGCAGTTCACATAATTGTGACATGAATAGTATCAAAGAAAAAAACACAAGATTAATATAACATTAAAATACTGCAGGTGGTAACGCCCCTTCAGTGCTGAGACAGGCATGGCTTAAGCCCACCTACTGTTGAAGGGATTGGTATATTTAAAATTGTGATGAAGTCTAACTGCATGGTGCTTCAAAGATGGAGCTGTCCACATGTTTTGAACTCACTGATGTATATTTTTGGGCATTTAATTCAACTTAAATTGGCTGAATACACCACATAAGCCACTCCTCTGAATCCAAAAAGACAGTTTACAATACCTAACAGAGAAACTGTAGAGGATCCAATGCAGCTCAAACCTGCATTATCTTTCAGATAGCGTTTGGCAGGCATTCTCCCCTCACCAGTTCTCTCCTCATCTTGAATCTGACACCTAAGTCAGACCAAAGGAAGTTTGCAAGGTCCCAACCACACTTCATGCCACGTGTGGCATTCTCAGGAATTAGATCACACCATCACACAGAAGAATGGAAGCCTGCACACAGCCTTACAGGATGAAGAGCTAGTTTTGTACCCTGTGACAGAACTGGATGTTGCAAATAGGTATTTTCTCTCCAACTCCTCAGAAATACAGATAGGAGCAGTAACTCCCGTTGATAACATCTCCACTGTGACAATTTAATTACTGCACAATGATAAATCTGAATCAGACATTTTGGTATTTGCTAATTGAAGACATTTTCAACTTTCTAGGTGAAAACAAACAAACAAACTCCTCAGTTTCCATTTTACATCCACACTTATACCAAAGTTTTCCATGAAACGGCCAGTCTGACAACTCAACAAATTATATGATATTTGGATGCAAGTATTAAACAATGAGTTGACAACGCTACCAAATGTGTTACAACAGAGATGGTTTGCTGTACTGTTCATAAGACTCCAGTAAGAGCAGGGCCTCTAGCACTGTACCTCGATATGTCAGAAAATCAATCCCAGAAATCACACTTGTAATCAGCTGTGATTGCTGCTCTTCCTGCTGAACACACCCTTGTGTTTAGTCTTTGAAGAAGTATCATTCGCTCTAGGCAAATAAGAATATAAACAGAGAAATTGATACATCATGCACACCAGCCTAACCACTCAGTGTCAGGCCTCTAAGACAGATGGATGTAGGGAATGTTTGGGGGGCAAACAATTCAGCCTCCATCCTGACCTTCCCTACAGCAGTAATCAGCACAGTTATACATATTAAAGGATCTTACTGAAGAAAGAAATAATGGAACTAGAAGGTTTAAAAGTTTTAGAATAGAGAACAAAAGGAAAGGACTTCAAAAACATTTCAAAAGAGGCTTCATAATAGACGCAAAGTGTCATAGCAACTAAGATTGTACAGGGCCAGTTAAAGACAATTTTCTGAAAGAATTTCACTAGGAAGATGATATAAGGGCAGTCGTGTCTAAACATCAAATCTTTAATTCAAAAGCAGCTTGTTCTGGGGCTAAGGACATTGCTGTCTATTCTGGTTCTTGTCACTCTTCCCACACTTTTGGTGTCTCTGCCCTCCCATGGAATTGCTAGGTGGAGTTCAAGAACTCCTAGAACCTGTACTTCACCTGTAGAAATTCTCTTCTTTTCAGGGCTAGCTAAGCTAAACTAACAGACTTTTTATATGCTCTCTTTCCAAACTTAATTTCATGACTTTAGAACTTGCTTGGAACAGTGGCTCAACACACTTGCAAGATGTTTTCTCAAAGGATATTAATTTTCCCCTTCAGTTCTTTCTTATTTTCATGTTGACAACACCACTATTTGACAAGTACATAAACCACTGAAACTTGTGTGGAGAACGTACATTCTAATTTTTGTGTAGGTGACAAATCAAGTACATATACCGAAAAGTAGAAGATAATTTGCTGATACTCATAGTCAGTTGCAACGTGAAAGTAGATCAGACTTGTCACATCTGTAATTCCCCTTATTGAAACTAGTCTTTGCATTAACGTTTGCTCTAACTTGGGCAGCCAAGTCATGTATTAAAAATGGCTCCTGAAAGCTATACTGTTTCAATAACTTTACAACACTCTTTAAAAGATTGTTTCTTAAACAGAAATCTCCTTTCCATATATTCTGTGAGGGCAGTGAGGAACTGGTACAGGTTGCCCACAGAAGCTGTGGATGTCCTCTCTCCCTGAAGGTGCTCAAGACCAGGCTGGATGGGGCCTCGGGCAGCCTGATCTGGTGGAAGGGTTGGAACAAGGTGGTCTTTAAGGTCCCTTCAAACCCAATCTCCTCTATAATTCTATGATGTTTCTGAGAATATAAACACTAAAAGAGGAAGAAATGTAAAGAAAGAAAAGAACTACAGGAATGTGATGGTGAACCCAAATTTGTTTCTGACGCGTTGTATTTTCCATGCCTTTTACTAAGGACTACATCTTCAGATTTTTCTCATATAAAATAAGCCATTCATTGCTGAGTTAAACTGACTTTATAACTACTTTGTACTACCATAGTGATGTCAGGAATTCAGGAACCTCTCACCAAGAAAAGCACTTTACGTTTCTGTTCAAAAAATTCAATGTCAATGAAAGAATATTGTTATGCACAACTTTGTTCGGCATAATGCCAGTTTAAGTACCAATTTGTTCCAAAAAGACACAATTCCATTTTTTATAAATCTTAACAGTGAGAACTTCAGTATTCAGGAAAGTAATTACTAAGTATGGATGTGACGCATCTCATTAAAATACTTATTTCATAATGCAGAAGACTACCCTATCTCCAGAGAAAAGTTGTGAACTGTAGTTAAGAGAATGATGCTCAAATGAGTTTGGTAATGTCAGACTGTGGGAATCTGCCAGAAGTGTATCTTCCCCATATTCTTTTCTTTTGATTATTTTCTCATGCTGGCAGCAGACCTTGTGCATTTTTGATTCAAGTCTGTGTGCCTTCCATATCTTCTTTTTATTATCCTGTATTTTCTCTCTTAGACAAATACCAGTAGAACTCCTGCAGAGTACTTTTAGTCTGTACAGCTCACAGCAGTTTACAAATGAGGCCATTAGCTAAAAATTCAGATGACAGACATTTCAGAGGTAGAATCAATGCATGCTGGGATAAATAAACAGAGGAGAAAAGAACAAAAAGAATATTGTGTCTGAGGCCTTTTGTTTATTCCATATGGACATTCTCAGTAAACAATCAACGGCAGCAACAGTTTAGACCTCACCTGCATAGAGCCAGAGCTCCAGATGTTCTGCCATACACCATTCTGAGAACTACAAACCTAAGTGGATAACTTGAGAGACTGCGCTATTACAGATCTCGATTTATAGGCAGATACAGGTAGTACTTTCCAACACCTCCCTAATGCTTTCCTACATTTTCTACCTTTCTTCTTCCCCTTGCAAAGCACAGGTGCCTCGCTGCAAAATACCATCCACATCTTATTTTTCCATTTATGCTTATTTCAGTTTCTGAATACTTTGAGAAGCTTTGGCCACGCTTTTGCTCCCTACAGGTTCAATCTTTTTCTTCACTAGTTTTTCTGACAATTAGAAATAATATATGTATTATTTTTAAATCTCTGCTAGCAAATATCAGCTTTTCAAGATGCTCTGGATTTTTTCACCTTCTGTAAGTTTTTGCCCATTGTGTGCAGCTTTCTCTAAGATGTCTGATTTTTTTTCTTACAGTTCTATGACAATGAAGCAATTGCAAAGTTCTTCAGCCAGGCAAAAAGTTCCTCTCTGCTTCTCAGGCTTAACTGTGAAAAACGACAAATGGGCATATATCTTGACAAAAGGAAGCACATTCACTTGTACAGGTCATCAGATTAAATCGGGCACAGCCTGTATACTCTAACCCTTCATATTTACAAGCATTGAGGGTTATCAAGGATTATTTTAGAGCGTACGTTTTAAAATATTTTGTGTGTTCAGTATGATGTGGATGTTCAATTTTGGCCTTAATACAGCAGTCATCCAAAGCGGCATAACTCTCATTTCCAGAAATGTTGAATGGTTACTGCTTAGTTTCTGACTGGTCATCATTGTTTTCATGTGAATGTAGAATAACAAGCTGCATCGCATACAGGTTTTGCAAGGCCCAAACACACAAGGTTCAGCTACAGTGTGAAACCCAATAGGAGCACAAGCAAACTGCTCTCCAGAAAAAAAATGCATAGCTGAAACAAATTCAATCAGAGATGAGGAAATGAGATAGAATGAAATGGAGCGAAGGTCTGGAAAGGCCTAAGAGCTTCCCTACTCATTGTGACTGGGTAAAATCCACTGAGAAGTGGTGAACCTGATGTGGACAGCAGGAGGCTTTTTTGTTTTCCTCTGACTGGCTGGATGCAAAGGACGTGCTGCTGTGGGCAGCAGTCATAACATCGTAGTTGAAATATTTCATTTTAAGCTATTTATGTCTTGTATTTCAAGAGATGAACCACTCCTTAAAGCAAAATCCTGCAAGATGAGGGCATGAAATTTGCTTCCCTCCTAGATCAGTTTAAAAAGTTCTTAAGCCTTTAGGTTTAAAGCAGTGCCTCAGCCTATGAACTTCAAAGCTCATCAATATCTCTGCCACTGAGAAATGGCCACAACAATCTCTTTTTTTAGGATTACCAGAAACAGTTGTGCTCAGTTTTAGAACATGTGGGGGAAGTTTCAGCTTTTTTTAACCCCTGAGTTTTTTTGGCCAAGAGCATATTATGGAGCCTTTGAACAACTCTTAAACAACAAAAGACAACTCCCTACTATTTGTTTATTTTTCTGAAAAAATTATAACGGTCTGATCCTCAACTAAGACCACTAGCAATTTTAATTCTTGCCTTCTGAGCCTGCAGAAAAGTCAATCCACCACAACTGTCTGGTCTCCACCGCAGAACTGTCAAGGCGGCAAGTTGTTTGATCGTTACTTCCTCTCAGGCACCTTTTTCTACATAAGCCCCCAATATGCTTCTTTCTAATTTCATTGTGCTACAATGTGTCCTTCCATTATTTTCTGATGACTGACTGCTTCCTAATCTTTTAAATCACAGAGCTCCATAGTGAAGACATTATAGCAACACTGTTACGAACAGATCAGGCAGTAATTGCTTCCCTGTGATTAATGTAAGTTATTTGACTTTTATTCAGAAAAACTGCAATCACAGAGAAATGTCAATATGTTCTTTATTCCTTCATCATCACCATCTGTAAGAGTCTGAATTTTAGTTGTTTCAAATTATGTCCCTTCCTTTCCCCCCCAATTCAGTCATATTAGTATCTTCAAAAACAGGTGCTAAAACCACGACATAATTGGAACTACACTGGAAAGAAACAGAAAATACATCAGTATTTGGGAACAATTTGCAGCTGCAGACATGGGGAGAAGTGTTAAGAGATAAAAAAGCCTCTGTAAAGTTATTAACTTTTCTCTTAAAAGAAATGCTTCAAAAGTACCATAGTATTAATAATGAAATATATCATTATAATCTCTGAATCCCCAAAATACAACATTTGCAAGTTCTTGAAAGCTGTGTGCAAAGGTAGCTTAAAACTCTGCACTTCATCCTCAATCCAGGATGATCAGCATCAGATAGCCAGTGCCCTGCAGCTGTATTTACATCTCCCTCAGTCACAGCAGGGGACAGAAAGGATTGTCCCTTCTTTAATGTCTCGTTGATGCTAAAGAAATGCTCTGTGGGGCACGTGTGGTTGGATTGCGTTGCATACGCCATGCTCCTCCCTAACTTCACTAAAGCCCCTGAATTAATATCCTAAGAAAATATTAAACAAAAATACGGTAAACTATGCAATCTACCTACCCAATAGGATGAAAACAGGTTGGGGGACAACCTGCTGGAGAGGAGCTCTGCGGAGAAGGAGCTGGGTGTCCCAGTGAACAACAGGTTGGCCGTGAGCCAGCAGTGTGTCCTGGTGGCCAAGAAGGCCAGTGGTATCCTGGGGTGCCCTACAAAGAGCACAGCCAGCAGGGCGAGGGAGGTGGACATAGAGGTCCAGCGTAGCAAAGTGCCAAACCAGAAACTCAGTTAACTCCTGCTACACCTCTGGTAACAAAACTGTCCTCTTTCAGAAACACCAAAATGGGGAAAAAATAATTATGACAAATATACACACAGCATTTTATTTCCTAACATAAAATCACTGAGAAAATTCTCATTTACAGCTTGTCAGAAGGAAACTTTGTAACAAGTAGATGTGATGTCAAATCCACACATAAGCTAACCTTTTCTGTCACTCAAAAAATGTTGTTTACTATTAGATGTGATGCTGCTTCCAAGAATATAAGCAGCTTGACTGATAGCTCTGGCTATGAAATATGAACAGAAACACTTCAAATAGAGCTGACAGTCCAGCATTGTAAGTCTTGTCTATTGATGTAAAAAGGGGAAAAAAATCCCAATAATTTTCCGACATTACACAACTAGAATATAAAATCCTGGTGAAAAACAATACTAGATTTGTTGTCAGACTTTATAAACCCAAAAGAACTACAAAGGTAATGCATTTATTGTCTTTTGCTGTGAAGAACATCCACTTGACTAATTTTTTTTCTTTGAATTTTTAATGGATAGACTGTTACAAAACATATTGGCTCTCATTACCTTTCTACTACTCAAAGTATTCTGGGAGAACAGAATTAAATGCATATCCCACTGCATTTCTGCTTTTCTGTGCAGGATACAAAGCTGCAGCCCAGCCCCAAAATAATTCATATGAAAGGATATATGGCTCCTCATATATGTATACACCCACCCAGACGTTTGTAGCACAACATTCACTTCCTTCAGTTCTTGCAACAGAAATGTTACTTGCACGAATACACTGGTGAGACACCAGCACCAGCTTGCTCTGTCTGAGGCAAAATGACACAATCCTTATCTTTATTGTACTCCATTACAAAGAAACATTTGCACCTCAGAGGACTTAGCTTTTGATCTTCTTAAGGAAAATGAAGTTCCTAAATATTTTCTTCCCCCATGAAAAACTCAAAATCCACAGCTAGCAACAGATCTTAAGAATGTGTAGTAACAGGAATTTTTTGTCTCACTTTCAGAAAAACTCTAGAGAAATATATAATACAGAGTCGTAACAAGGAGTTAATGAAAATTACACAGTTAACAACTCCTTAGATACACATCATATTTAACACTGAAAAGGCTCATGAGCCCGATTATAAAGCTGCAAGACATCCAGATACACAACTGCCTGGTTAGTGCACTAGATTACAAATCTGTTTCGCTCCATTACCAAAACATACAACTGTAAATCAACCACTAATTAATGGATGACATAACTTCAAAAAGATTAGAAAAATATTTAGATCTTTGCAAGCAAAATAAGTAAATGAGACTCTGGTCTCTGATTTTTCTAGGTAACAGTCTCATGTTACATGCCTGATACCTCTAGATTTTGCCTCAAATGCAATTGTTTAAGAGAGAACTCTCTTAAGACACCAGAATTTAAAGTCTGCATATTTTACACTTTATTTCCCAGTTTGTAAGGGCTTCTGACCTAAGAACTTTTCCACCTACGTAGCACATGCAGAGCTCTGTTTGCTCAGCGCTTATGTTACCCTGGTTGCTAAGGCTGCTCAAATAAATAAATAAAATACCCAAAGGTGAGTGAAGGTTTCAGTGGACTAACGCTTTATCACATCAATTCTATTATTCTATGAATATCTCCTGTCTGATGAACAGTTTTTATGGACACAAACACCCATCACACTCCCATCATTAATCAACTTCCTGGTGTCGCTTTTATGTAAAAAGTCAAAGCCCTAAGGATTCTGGCTTGGAAACTAACGTAGTGACAAGTGTTTCCAAAGCTGTCCTCAGTTGCCTCTTTCTTCCGAAGCCAGTTCCAAATAAACAGAAATTCGGTCCTAATCTCTACCATATTTCTCTGTTAAAATGTATAATCACAACTCTGTTGAATCTAAAGAGTTTAACTTTGATGCATTCCCTGTGAGTCAGCCACAAACGGCCATGACTTTGCCACTTAACTAAAAAGGCATGCTTTCAATTCAACAGTTTCACAAGCTTTTGCGGCCCATTCCTAAAACCCTACCTTAACTGTAGGTATCTCTATTCAGCCTCGCTCCAAAAAGGCCATTACACTACGTTCATAAGAAACACCATTACTGCACATAATGGCTCTGATTTATCTGGAACATAGTAACTAAAAAAGCTATTATTTGGGCTATAATAATTACAAGAACTACCAGGGAGAACTGAAGTAAACAAGCAGTTAGTGAGACAAAGATCTCTAGTATCGCCTTGCTATGGTATTATTGAAACAGAATCAGTTTTGAAATTTTACCCACTGTTTTCTTCTGTTTGATTCTCACCAGAACAATTTGTAGTTCTCTTAGCCCAGAATTTCTGTTTGTTTCCTGTATCTGATGCATCAGTTACCATGACAGCTGAAAGCAACAGAACAAAACACTTTAAGATAGACTGTGATTCTTTTTATGAAGTGTTACAGGCCCTGGCCTAACAGCCAACTGAGGCTATAGTTAAACAGCAATGGGAAAGGGAGGCACAGATTAATACACAGATTGATCTGTATTCATAGATTATCAGTGGATCCAAGAAATCCACATTCACCAAATCAACAAACAAGGAATCTCTTCACAAACTCTGACAAAACAGCCTCCTAGCGTATTGTACCTAAGTTCCAGTTTTGAGGGGCTGCAGAGTTCTCTGCAATTCCTTTTTTTGCAAAGATTTTTAAAGTTTCTTTCAAAGGTAGCTTCAGATCAGACTAAAATTTAATTGTAGCTTAAAATACTAACTCAAAAAGTACTTGCTTGGAGATGAAGCAAAGGCAAGAGCTACTAGACAGAGAAAAAGTACAGAAAAGAGTTTGTGAGAGAAAGGAAATCATGGCTAAAGGACTGCTTCTTTTCATAAAGAATGGAAAAACACAAAGCAAATTTTACACATCAGACAATAGCAAAAAAGAAAAAGACAGTTCTGCAGCAATCTCTCCTCCATAAGGCATGCTCCCCATACAATCTGCCATTTACCTTAAAATTCAACACATTTGCTCACCAAGTCATTGCATCCTCAATTCTGCTGGGTGGGACAATGACTCTGCATCTCACACCCTTGTTTCTTTTGTCCAAAGATACCTCTTTGAAATGAAAATTCACCAACACTCATTATACACAATGTCTTAAAAGGGATGTTTACATAAATTCATGTTTTAAATAGATGGTGCCATTTCCCTGACCACTATTTCTGTTGCGCTGTCCAATACCACCTTTCCATACAAGAAAACAGTAAACTGTTAGAACAGAAAAGAATGCCTGAATCATGACATCATTTGATGCAACTCAGTTGCCCAAATTCCTCAGCACTGGGACTGTTAGCAGCGAGTTGTATAAGACACTGACCCAGACCGTAATTCTACTCAATCTGAAATGTAAATGATAGTCTGGCAGTCACTACCATTTTCTCAACTCTGGCATAATTTGTGGCAGAATCTCAAACAGACAGTAATTTATAACCAACAACTGACTTCAACTTAAGAAATTTTCCATTAAAGAAAACTTTTAAAAAGCCATTATGAATCCTCATCCCTAAACAGAATGAGGCTAAGCTTAAAGCTAACAATTTCTGCAATGTTCATCAAAAGAGGAAAAAAAAATCCTTCTTACAGTTTGCCTCATTTTCCAGTGTAGATGCTACACAGTTTCTATAGCTCTGGATGGGATTAACAAAGTTTAAACAAAACAAAGACAAAAAAAGTCAATTAGTTTAAGCAATATTTAATAGAAAATGTTGGTAATATAATTCAGCAATGGTTTAAGAGCAAGTTTTCTGAGCTTTTCCCTTCATCTTTTCTACTACAAGTTTTAAGCTGGTCATAATAAAACTTGAAGGGACTCCTTCCTGCTACAGAAATATGCAAACAACTAAGCAGCTAGAGATATTAATTGAACACACAAATCTCAATATTTCATTACAAAGCTGTACATGTTAGAGAGAAAGAATGAAAAGTTAAACGGAAAATAGCCTGTAAACAGTAACACGATACTTTCCCTTGACAATTTTAGCAACTAAATTCCATGAAGTTTAAGGAGACTGTACTATAGGATACTGAATTCAGAAGAGAACAAACAATTCCCCCGTACTCACTGAGAGGCCAAGAAAAAATAAAGCTGAAGACAACTACAAGTTAAATTAGATCTTTGAGTAATTTGCTTTACAACACTTTTCAGGCTCAAGAGAGAGAAGGAGAGGCTTTGGCTCACTCTAGAAATAGCTAAGCAACCCACCTCTCCTGTGTCATCCTGTTCCTTGGAAGCAGACAACCTGAATTTGTAAATCCTTAAGAACAGCTGTTGACAAACACTCTCTCCAAGACTGCTCAAGGTAGCCTACCTTGTGTGAGCTGTCAGAGGAACTAAGGAGCCTCAACCAACCTACTGCAAAGAGGAACAATAAATGCCAAATATACAAATCCAAGTTCTTGTTCTGTCGCACAGACCTTTATCTTTGGCAAGTAACTGATCCATTATAGCATCTGTATACCAGAGAGAACTGCATTTCCAGTCACACAGGGAATGTGTGAGATGCTCAGATTTTACAGTAATGGAGCCAGAGAAAAACTTACCAAGCGGTTTTACCTCTTTAATTTGGCTTAAAGAAAATGAATAAGAATCAAACATCATAACATTTTAAAGTAAAAAAATAATATTCTTTAAGTAGTTACCACTCTTCAGAATGTTACTGTTTTTTATCTTCACTGTATTTGAGGTCTTCTAAAAGTCAAGGACCCCTTTTAGTTGGCAAAGCAGACCCATAAAGACAGTCAGACCAGAAGAGGTAAATCAGAAATGATAGAAAAGAGGAAAGGCTCAAGGGCCCATTGAAACACAGTGTAAGTGTTCTAACCACATATATATAAGCCTTCTGCTGTTAAGGGGCTTGTATACTCTAACACACAAATATGTTTCCAAAGGCACTGGTCTCTTTCAATTCATGTTTATAACCTTAATCACTAAATGCCTGCCAAAGATGCAATCGTGTAATCAACTTAGAATCCACTACTTTAAAATTTTGTTGTTCAAATTACTTAAGTTTCTTTCAATGATTAAAAATTTGCTTTCTTAATCATGCTGTATTATAGCAATTTCAGAATTCTACCACACCACACTTTCACTAAAACTTTTGTATGATGAGCACATGCATTATAGGCACACATAAATACTAAGTTGCACGTAAAGGAGTAGTTTGTAGGGGCATGTATCTTTTCCATTTGGAGCTATTATTCCCTTAAGTCTAACACTAAATGGAAGGAATCAAACAGACAAGTGTTCACCAAGTGGAGATCATGATTCAACATTTCAAAGAGTACTTTACTGAGTTTGCCAACCTTCAGAGGCTTTGTAACACAATATGAAGCTATATAATATGTATTGAACAAGGATGTTGAAACACCAACTTCAGTTTATTCCAATCAATATTTCTTTTTTTTGAAGCCAAGGACTCTTGCACAGTGCTCATCTGACAGCCTTTGACACAAACAGCAGTAATAAACGTTGACATTCAGGTTGATTACTCTCCCTCTACAAGCATGAACTAGTCAGACACTGACTAATCCCTTCATTCTTTCTGAGTTGCTGCTGTTTCTGTCCTGCTTGCTGCTGCTTAGTTTTATCTGTACCATTCAGTGCACCAAAAATAGAGGCTAAGCAAACCTGACACTAAGATGATGTACAGTATTACTAACCACCAGTAAAATCTATATATAAAAAAAAAGTAATGAAAATTAATATTAGTGATGCACTTCTTTCTAATGTCTATGCAATAATTCTGAATATGAATGCCATTCTGCTTTCATTTTGATATCGCTAAATTGCACACTTTGGGGCTAGATTGTTGCTTTCTCAAATGACCTGCATGCGTAGCAACAAATAGCACATATACCTCCCTAGAAGCAGTACAAGGAAGGAAACGTACACAGAGAACACTTCCCTCAGAGGTTTCTTATTGTTTCACGTGTTCACATACCATTCAGGTAGAACCAGATGAGCTGACACACTGAGGGGTGTCAAGCAAGGCAAGGCGCTCCTGATCCCCTCCGTTGATTCCCAGGCTGTTACATAGTTAATGAGTGCACAGCACTAGCATGGCTCTTCCACTTGCAAAGCCAATGACAGTCCTTAAGGGAAGACTGTAGAATTTATTACATCATGATATAGATACACACAAGAACTCCATTGCTTTTTTAAGGTTATAATCAAACACATCAAATCACAGAATCACAGAATTGTAGGGGTTGGAAGGGACCTTGAGAGATCATCGAGTCCAACCCCCCTGCCAGAGCAGGTTCCCTACAGCAGGTAGGCGTCCAGGCAGGTCTTGAATATCTCCAGGGAAGGAGACTCCACAACGTCCCTGGGCAGCCTGTTCCAGTGCTCCGTCACCTGCACTGTGAAGAAGTTCTTCCGCATGTTGGTGCGGAACTTCCTGTGCTCCAGCTTAAGGCCATTGCNGCTGGCTCATGGCCAACCTGTCGTCTACCAGGACCCCCAGGTCCCTCTCTGTAGAGCTCCTCTCCAGCAGGTCATCCCCCAGCCTGTACTGGTGCATGCAGTTATTCCTCCCCAGGTGCAAGACTCTACACTTGCTTTTGTTGAACCTCATCAGGTTCCTCTCTGCCCAACTCTCCAGCCTGTCCAGGTCTTGCTGAATGGCAACACAGCCTTCTGGCGTGTCAGCCACTCCTCCCAGCTTTGTATCATCAGCAAACTTGCTGAGGGTGGACACTATCCCCTCATCAAGGTCGTTGATGAAGATATTGAACAAGACTGGACCCAGCACCTCTCTTTCTCAAAGTGTTTCCAGTTTATTTTCTACTGTCATTAAAAATACTCTACTGCTAAACTAAAAAAGTGTATAAATAATTTACTCAGGAAAAAAAAGTGCATAAAAATGAGAAGTCCTTTCAGAATAGGAACTCATCAATAATCCTCTCTATTAGAAGGTATGAGCTTACCGATACTATAAACTTTCTCAAGGAGCTGGACTGGACTGATAGGAACTAGATAATCACTCAACTTCAGTCTATTACTTTCAACATCAAAGAAAACTTATAAAGCTTTATGATGTAAAAATATGCTGTCACGTTTTAATCTGATCTATAAATATTTTGCAACATTCAGATAAAATTCAGTTTACGCTAATGTTTCCTGAGTAGACCTGAAATACTTGAAGAACAGTATACAAAAAGATCATAAAATTGAATAGTAAGGATCAATTCCAGTTAAACTTTAACACGACACCTACAAACATCACCCTTTAGCAAAAACATCTTGAGTAAAGAGACTAACAAGATTTCAATTTGTTTATCTGCAGTAGGGTCTGATGTATAAGACAAACTACATGACTTTTTCCAGTTCTGTTGCGTCACTTCTTTTAGTAATAAGGTATACAAGAACGTGAGGAGTTGATCTCTTCTACTAAGAAAAGACTTCATAATGTAACTATCTCATTACTAAATTCCCCAATGTAAGATGTTAACAGATGAACTATAGCAACACTGAGTTCATAAGGATGATCTCATTTATATTGTTGTCTGCTCACAAAATAACTTTTCTATTTTTTGTTTCAATACAAATAAATACAGAGAATATTTTACTACAAGTAAATGTCAAAAGAACTGCCACCACGTTCGTACAAAGACATGATTTATTCTGATTTTTGCACAGGTGTTACAGAGATTAGTTCTGTTTTACTTTTCTACTTGTCTTTACTGAGAACTATGGTATATGTGATTCAGTAGAAACAGCCTAAGAGAAACGCTTGCAAGAGCAAAAGGTGTCAAAAAAGTGAAATTACCCTTCCATCATGATGTCAAAGAAGGTTGCAGATGCATATTCTTTGCCTATCCCCCAAAATCCCACTGGAAATGTATGTGAATTTATTACTTTAAAAAAAAAATCAATTTATGAAAAATGCTAGCAATCTTTGATGACTGTTTAATTCTAATTTAAATTCATAGTAAATTTTTAAAGGTATTTAAGAACACTACAAAAGCTAACCTCCTTAATTTTTCTGCAAAAATTTAAACAGTCACTGGTAGACCTTAGAGTTACCCAAGGCCCTGAAAAGCTTCCTAAGGAGGTCTTGTCCATTAGGATCAAGTAGCATCAGCACTAACAAGAGGACTGACAAGAATACGATTTCCAAATTCTCAATGAATAATGCACATCCCATTGCAGACAAATTCTCCATTAAGTATGCAAAGCTACAAGAACTTGCTTATTAACAACCCCAGTTCCCACTGGATTAGTCCTATGCGTAACAACAAGAAAATAATAAGCTGTAACTCACAAAGCTATATTAGCTTTAATGAGCTGTAATTAAATCATGAAGGTGCCTAACAATTTATTTTAATAGGTTATACGTATATTCCTATTATTTTATGTCATATTATTTTTCTGCCTGTATTCCTCTCTTGGACTTCCTCCTTGTAATCCATTCTCTTCTAAGAAAATAAAAAAAAATAAAGCTACCTCTTATGTTTTTATGATTGACATAAAGTATATTAAAACTAAAGCATGATTTTATCTATATTTCTTGCTTCTGGTTTTGGACAAAAGAATTTCTATCTTTAAGGGACATGAAGGTAAAACATGAATTATAGCTTCTGGGACATAAAGGTCCCCACCCAACATTCACAAAAGAAACTAACACACAAGATATTCAGAGCTGATACACTTCAAAACTATCAGAACATGACAAAACCATTAGCTTGCAAAATCCTTATAGAGTTATAGCCAATGTAATCAGGTAGAAATAGCC
>WBMW01000889.1:4107276-4135711 GCA_013396635.1 Penelope pileata | reverse complement strand
TTAAAATTAATTTTAGATCCCCCTTGGGCTTTTTTTTTTTTTTTTTTTTTTTTTTTTTTTTTTTTTTTTTTTTATCATTGATTCTGCATCTTTCCTGCTCATATCACACAGCTAAGGCCTTGTCATATTAGAAGGAATTCAAGGATTTATAGACGTTTCTCTAACTGTAACAAATTGCTATTCTTGTTAGGGTTCCAGCTACAATCCCCATAGGAAAAATGTTATGAGAGAGATACTATCAAAGTGATCTCTGGCTGCTGATGCAGAAATGAACACAAGTCATTTTTAGTTAAACTCAAAAGGTATAGAAACAGTAGTAGAGTGAGGAGGTTTATTAAGTTAGTCATTTATCAGAAAAAGAAATTTTTTTAAAAAAAAACAATGCTCTTCAAAATTTTGAAGGTCTAAATCCTTAGTCTAATATTGCAGCTAAGAATCTTTGTTTATTCACTAAGCATACATATCTGGGATCATCTTGAAAGCTATACTCAGCTTTTTTCTTCAGAGATCAGTCCACATGGAATCGTAAGATAATCTTCATATACTAAAATGACTTATCATCCCAAACTCTCCTGGCCACCACACACTTTTTATATTTTTCTTCAATACACTACATACTGCCCTATGAGCACTGGTGGACCTCCACCTATCAGGAAGATGCATGACCAGGACACAGCCTTACACAACATTTAGGTGCTCTAACAAAGGAAGAGAGATTTTTTTTTTTTTTCAGTGAAAACTTTAAAAAAAAAAATTTATCAGAGGGAAAACGACCCTCTTTCTGAATATTTCACAGAGAGAGGCAAATAATTTCCTAACGGGCAGTAATTTCTATCTTCTTTCACTCTTAAAAGCAACAGAAATACGACTACTGATTTTTAACAGTGAGAGCTGCTTTTTGCTAAGACCAAGAGACTAGCAACATGACTTGAAAATCTATTTCCACATGGACACACTTAGAATTTTCAAATATTTGGCATGTGCTGGGTAACTGATATGACTAACAAGCAAAGGCTTGAGGTTTTTCACTTTGTCAAATATTCTAAATTCCAAATACTCCAAAATTCTGTTCAGTGAGACTAAATTGAGGTAACTGAGACTCATTGGCCCTGATCAGAGCTTCTCTAAAGGAAATTCAAACAGAAGAGAAACAATGAGGGCAGTTCTAGAGGGATGACTTGGGACAATTACTACAAGTGTGTTAATCAAAAAGCTGGAAATAGGAAATTATGTAATCACAATATATTTAAAATGAAAATGGAAGAGAATCTCTCATTACTGATCAGATTAGAAAAGGAGCAGCAGATGTGAACTGCAAGGATAAAAAGTTTGTTTTTAAATAAGGAACTTAAGATGTGACAGAGCAGTTAGGAATATACTGTTAACATCAGTGTCTCATAGGGAACTGAAGACAGCAAAATGGCAGGCAAAAATGGTCTGAGAGGAGACTACTGCTGCTACGGGTAGAAATGATCAGATTACAGATGAGAGTTTGGACAAGGAAGAAGAGACTGAATTCTGAGTGAAGATTAGGAAGGCTTAAACAATACACGTGGAGGCTGAAACAAGGTTAAGTAAAAGCTGAAGCAGTCTGAAGAGCTGAGATGCAGAAAAGTAAATGGTGCTAACAGCTGCTTCAGAGCTCATGCAGAGCAGCAATGGTGTGAGAAAAGCCAGCAAGAACAAAATCTAAGTAGAAAGTAATAATGAAGGGATTGGTAAACCTTAAACAGGTTTAGCTACATAGATCTGGTCCATTACACATGCACATTGCCTCACCCATTCCCTTTTCCTGGTACTTCCTTTACTACACTATTTAGAATTTAAAACTTTAATTCAAGACACTATTTAAAGACTGAACATACCATCACACATCAACGTGAATTTTTGTATTTCATTACAGGACAGTTGCAAGGCAAAATGCTGATGACAGATTTTTATCCTCGTGACCACCAAAGATTTGTGCTCCTCAAAAAAATTCTGAATTACAAATCAACAAAACTGGTGCCATTTATACATGGATTGCTGCTGCGCATCATCTCCTTACAACAAATTTCAAGCTTCCCTGCTTAATATCAGTATTAAGGACAAGTTACCATATCAGTTTGTTTTGGAAACCTCAAAATTTATAGTCACTAACAGGATGCACTGAATCCTTCAGAAGAGCATGTAAAGAAGACAGTCTAGTAAAACATTACTTTGAGATCATGCAATTCTTAGAAGTTTACAAAAACTTTCTGCTATGAAATAGGACAAAACCACACAAGTTCAGTTTCAATTTTCCCAACAGCATTCAAAATCTGTTAAGTCTTTTGATATTGGACAACATGAAACAACAATCTAGACATTTAACAGAAATTAATGGGATAGGGATATGAAAAACCTGATTGAATAGATTTAAGGCTATGTGAAGTGCTATTAAATTGGGATGAAAGGCAAATATAGTCCATTAAATAATAAAACTTAAAGAAGATAATGTGCTTGGCTACATCGAAGTGGGGGAAAAAATCAATGAGTAACAAATAGAGTTACTTAACTAAGATATTATGTGGAACATATAGAGCCACTTGATAATGTTTTAATGATCTTCCAGTTAATAGCTCTTTAAAAGAGTTACCACACAAGTATTTCCTAGGCTGGCCTACCACTAAGAAGGAGAGAAGCATTTAAGCACAGTAGCAGAAGCTACAAAAGGCTGAAGACGTTTTCACTTAGTAAGATGACACAGGTGCTACCTAAACAGCTGAGACTGTAACAATGCTATAGCAATCATCAGAGTACCCTCCTGCCTTGAAAAGGACTTGCTCTAGTTAGGCTGAGCAATGTTTCTTTTCCTTATCACAATTTTAAAATTAAAGATGACACTATTGTAGTGATTTATTCTGGTCATTAGACATTGTAATTGTTGTAATAAAGATAACAGACTATAGTTGGATTAAATTAATTACTGAAACATAACTTGTATTAATAGATAAACATACTTCAAAAGAAGAAAACGTTAGTTGCTACTGTTTAACAGTAAATTCTTATGCTGGTTATCATAACAGAACCAAATAAATATGTATAACACAAGTAAATTACAAATTTCACTAAAATAAATCACGTTTTTAATGTAGGAGCTCTTTCAGCTGTAGCTGTGGCCAACACATTTGACAGCCCTGTATGCCTCCACCCTGACATACAGTTACTGGGAACAGTTTGTAACATTCACATTTTGTCTGTGAAAAGACATTTTAATTGAAAAATCATTTGCCCGTAAAATTATCACCATCAGCTTACATTCTACAAAGGGACTGCATTATGACCATAAAACAATTTGTAAGTAGATTCATTTTACCACTAAATCACTTTACATTATGCCGTGAATGGAACGACTAAAGTAGGTTAGCATTTTCTTGGCAAAGTAATTATGTTGTTACGCATTTCAGCCATACCAAAATTTATACTAGCTAGTCCATTTGTCTTGGTGACAGAATATCTATACTGAAAGGACGGAATACATTTTATTTACTTGATACAATCATTTCATGCACAAAATGCTTTCAAACTTAGTTTTCGTAATCAGTATAGCTTTATCTATTTATTTATTTATTTAGCTGTCTTGTAGTACAAATATAATCTTGTGTATAAGGAGCAATCAGAATCTGTGAGTTAAGAAAAAGTAAAATTAAAGTATCTAGTAGAAGTAGATCAGCTGCACAGAACTTACATGGATAAATCAGGGGAAACTGACACAACACGAGTTGGTGCGCTGGCCTTAGGGACTAAATTACTCACAGGAGTGAGTTAGGAAAAGAAAATACCAATTCAAAACTGAGAGACAATGAGCAAAGTGTTTCAATATATCAAAAAATAACTCAATGAAAACTTGGCAGCTGGCTTGCTGACTGTGGCATTAAGCGTGTAAATTGCTCCCTAACAAGTAGTGAGTAAACCACATATAGATGTATCGCAATCCACAGAAATTTGGCTGAGAGCTATCTTTTCCTCAATGCAGAGTACAAAACCACCCAACGGACAGTGACTCACAGAACATCCTACTGAGGTTTCACCTATCACTTGGAGGAACTCGTTCCCACTCACGTTCTGAACCGGGCTCAGCGTCTAGCATTTGTACATCCATGTATGCATGCCTACTCGAAAATACACACGGCATGCTAGCATATTCTTATTTGATGAACAATCATTTCTTATCTGAAGAAACTGTGCTTCATTCCTGTTCAATGTAAAGAACTCTCAAACTGGTTTAATTCCACAACTGTACAGCCTTTAGAAACTGGCAGCAGCATTGCAGCTTTCCAAACTCACTCCATTCTCATTAAATGACTAATCTAAAACCAACCAACCAAAGCACATAGAATCACTGCATAGAATACAAATGTTTTACTCCCAATATAGAACTCAAATTAAAACAAATCACAGTTATATCTCAGGTCTGAGTGACCCACATGACCCACAGATTAACATTCTCTGATGTGCTTTGTATAATATTATGTGGTCTTCTTTCTTTCTTTTTTTTTTTTTTTTTGATCTAATAACCAACATTCAATTCGTTAAAAACAAACAGCTGTAGATTGTATAATTTTAAAATGTAGATGCAATCCCTCAAACTGGAAACAGAAGCCTGGCAGTAACAGAGCATGACAGCTCAACCACGTTTTAACGCAACATTAATGGAGCATATCTGTGCATCCACCCTTCAAAAATAATTTATTGCAAAAAAACAAACTACAACCTAGTAACTGGAAAAACCAAGTAATTTCCTTAGCAGCATCAGATTACTACAATCAATTACCCACATAAATAACACAACGCACTTATGAATTTCAACATTCTAGAGGCAGCAATCTATAGGCAGTAAAATTTCTAATACAGGAGTAAATAAACTTGGTTTAAAAACGTCAATATTGAGTAACTTGAAGTATTTCTACTTAGAAGGACAGTGTCTGAAGCCAAATTTTATGCAAATAAATCGTGTAGTGATCCTTAGAAACTGGTTGAACACAAAACATGTAGATTATGTACATTAGCTTGCGCACCAGTTTTGACCAGATAATCAAGTATTACATCTAGCTGTTCTATTCTATTCTTTGGTACTAGTTGAACTGCTCCTTCCTTAGATCCAACAAAATACACCTACTTTGGATGTGCACTAAACCATATATAGATAATACCCACTCACAAGTCACATCAAGTCTCCAGCTTAAAACAAGTAGGTTCTACACAAGAATCTCCTTTCCTCGTCAGGTATTTGCAGACTACATGTCAAATTCAGAGACAGCACAAGCAGTGACAGCAGTGATGCTGCATAGCTTTGACACAAAAGGTATTGTGTCCCTGGAAGAAAAGACAAAGTCCTTCCTTCCTTACTCTCTCAATAGCATGCAAAATCAGAGAAAAAGAGATAAATTAGAGCAATCTTAACATCTACTGATCCTGTTGCTCCTCTTTGGCTGTTTGTTTCCTGTGTCTTTCTGCCTCTGACACTTTTCCAGTAACTTAAACCAGTAAACCAGCTTAAAGATAGCATAGTTTTGTGTTCCTTCATATGCAATACAAAGCCACAGAAAACTCATCACCTTACAGTCAATCAGGGATCTAAACATGAACTGCAGCTTGAAGCCAGGGGCATTCTGTTGTTGTTGCTTTGCCTTTAAATGCACCAGGTCTCCAGATAATAAAACTACAGAGGAGAACACATTGGTCTTGTCTGTAGCATGTACAAAGATTCTTCTAGTTCCTCATTCTTACTTCCAAGGCTGAACCCCAGCAGTGTGCTATTTAGACAGTCCTCTAGTTGACCAAGGAGACTAAAAATAAGGACAACACTCAGAAAATGAAAGCTGAGACTTCATAAAAAAAAGGAAGAGATAAACCGAGAAGTAGAAATACACTTTTTCCTAATTCCTAGAAAGAAACTAGCACAGGTCACAAGGATCACAAAACTATATCAAGCACATGACTTTTAAAACAACTTATTTCATTCCACCTGAAAAAAAGACAGTGGAAATAAAAGTGCCTAGATAGTATTGCAAAAGTGTTCAGTAGTATCTTTAGTCACCTTAAATACCTTTGAAAAATTGTCTCTATATACTTTCAATAAGGTGCCTACTCCTAGGTGGCCATTTCAAAAGCAAGCAGAAAGTGCACTCCATGAAAGGCTTCTGTCTTTATTTTGCTACCAGCCTCTATGAGAATTCCTCCAAATCCTAATAAGACATCCATATCTAGCCTTTGCAAATAGAAACTTCTTATAAGGTTTTTTTTAAAGCACTCTAAGCTGTTTTATGGTCTCTCAGTCCACCTGGGTCTCTATAAAACTAGTACTTTTCTTTTTAAAAGCTTCAGTGCAGTTCAGTGCATTCATCATCTTTCAAACAATGTTTTTGCCTAACAGCCATTAGTGAAAAATTTGAAGCCTTTGTAGCATATCCTGCATAAAAGTGTCATTCACTGAATGATTTAAGCAATGGCAGGTGACACTGCTCACTTAAGTGCTTCATAGTACAGAGGTATTCTATTAGTAATAATGATGAAAGACTGCCTTTCCCACGAAATTTAGTGGTCAAGCTTTCAAATGTGAAAGACAGCCAAGCATACTATTTTAAGAGAGCTTCATGTGCAATAAACTGTGATATCTCCACAGTTAACTTTTATGTACTCTACCTCCCCTGTACTTTGTTGTATACATTTCTGAAGATAATTATGTTAATATTCTCATTAATATCTGATACCTGAAAAATATCACTTAAATGAGGCTTTAAATCTAAGGCTATTTATCTTGGTAGAGATCAGGTACAAGACTATGATAGGGGAGCCTTTAGTTTATTTGGTGAAATCCACATCATATTAATGAAGGAAATAAAAGCCGCACACTTTCATGGCAGAGGCTGTCATTTGAAAACCACAAATATAACTGTAGCATCATAGCAGCAACGAAAAAAAGACAACAGGTTTGTGGTTTGATTGCTCTATCACACCTTAACAGCCCCGCTATGAGGAACTATGATGGAAACCTTTCCAGAAGCCAGTTCCTGCCAAAGCTCAGAGGGTTGTGATCAGCAGCAAAGTTCAGTTGGAGGCCTGTAACTAGCAGAGTTCCCCAGGGGTCAGTACTGCGTCCGGTCTTGTTTAACATCCCCATCAATGACCTGGATAAAGGTACAGAATGCACCCTCAGCAAGTTTGCTGATGATTCCAAGCTAAGAGAAGTGGCTGACACACCAGAAGGCAGTGCTGCCATTCAGCAAGATCTGAACAGGCTGGAGAGTTGGGCAGAGAGGAACCTTACGAGGTTCAACAAGAGCAAGTGCAGAGTCCAAAATCCAGGGAGGAATAACTGCATGCATCAGTACAAGTTGGAGGCTGACCTGCTGGAAAGGAGCTCTGCAGAGAAGGACCTGGATGTCCTGGTGGGCAACAGGTTGGCCATAAGCCAGCAGTGCGCCCTTGTAGCCAAAGCCAATAGTATCCTGGGATGCATTACAAAGAACACGGCCAGCACCTTCTTTACTCTGCCCTGGTGAGGACATCTGGAATACTGTATCCAGTTCTGGACTCCTCAGTTGAGCAAAGACGGGAAACTTCTAAAGAGAGCCCAGCAAAGGACCAGAAAGATGATGAGGGGTCTGGAGCATCTCCCTTGTGAGGGAATGTTGTGAGACCTGAGAGTGTTCAGCCTGGAGAAGAGAATGCTGGGAGGGCAGCTGATCTATGCTAATAAATATCTAATGGGCAGGAGTCAAGTGGATGGCACTGGGCTCTGTTTAGTGGTGCCCAGTGACAGGACAAGGGGCAATGGGCACAAGAAGGATGCAGAGCTGTTAGAGTGGGTCCTGAGGAGAGCCATGAAGATGATCAAAGGCCTGGAACACCTCTCCTATGAAGAAAGGTGGAAGGAGTCGGGCTCCTTGAACTCAGAGAAGGCTTTGGGGAGACCTCATTGTGGCCTACCAATACCTGAAAGAAGCTTACAAGCAGGAGGGGGATTAACTTTTACATGAGTAGATGGCAATAGGCGAAGGAGGAATGGCTATAAACTGAAAGAGGAAAGATTTAGATTAGATGATAGGAAGAAATTTTTTACTCAGAGGGTGGTGAGGCATAGGAATAGGTTGCCCAAAGAAGCTGGGGATACCCTATCCCAGGCTGGGTGGGGCCCTGGGCAGCCTGATCTATCAGGTGGCGACCCTGCCCACAGCAAGGGTTTGGAACTAGATGATCTTTAAGGTCCCTTCCAACCTAAGCTATTCTATGATATATACACATATAGCTGTCACATATACAAGCTGTAATAATATATAGGTGCACATTGTATCATCACTGGTACAATGTATGCTTTACAAGAAACTTGTTTCATTTAAATAATGGAGTGGGGTAGGGAATCAAGCCATGCCATTGAACAACAAGAAATAAAAAAGGAATAGAGCATGGGACGCTTTCAGATAGATACTCAAAAGCTATGCTGACTCGAATCTTCAAAAAATGATTTGGAGCTTATTCATTCAAATCACTTATTTAATTATGAAGAAAATAGTGTTGGAGCACAAGAGAAAAGCACAAAACACACTTGGAGGCTTAAAGGGTAAATACAATTATACACTATAATAAAAAACCTAGCACAGATCTTTTCAGCCAGTGGTTCAAAGCACTCAGATATGCTTTTGGAGAAGCATAAACAATGCAAAAAATCTATAATTGCAATGTCAGTCATGGTGTCCATACAGAATACCAAGTACAAAATCATATCGTACTTCATTTATTTCCATGGTTCCCTGGCAAAATAAATACAAAGCCAATTGCAGAAGCACAGTGTCCTCTGCTGGAGAAAATTACTTCAATTTCTTGCCTGAACATACGGTAAAAAAAAAAAATCTGTTACTTTCATAGGCAAAACTGAGGTAGACTGATCAATCATTGTTACAAAAGCCTCATTTTTCACAACTTACATAAAAATGGTAGGAGACAGAACACCATCCTGGACATACTGCTTCAGTGACTTCTAACAATTCAGACTTGATTAATAGCTCAATAGTCATTACTTACATAATTCACCATAAGTGATCTTAAAATACTTTACTTTTTCATGCATACTGTCATTATTGAAGATGACCGACTGAATCATTTGTCAAAGCTAACCAAAAGGGCTCTGAGCAACAAATTTTCTTAATCTTTTTTCCTTTTTACCTAATATCAGACCTTACCTATACTGCGTGCCATCTGTAAATTCAAAATTGAACAAGAACAGCAGCATAACTCAATAGCTCTCTTTGATTACTGGATGTGATCAATTCATCCATACACCTGAAGAAGCTGCAGCTTTCTCTTTTAAGACACCTTCCCTATGTAAAATCTCTTTCATGGTAACAGTCAACAATGCAAGGGAGTAAATCTGTAAATAGACACAGCCATCAGAAGTGAGTCTCCAATTTAAAGAGCAAATACAACATTTGAATGCTAACTGTAGCATTTGAAGGGAAAAAAGCAACAAATAAATAGAAAAATAATAAAATAACAGAAGCATCATCTACTGGTTCCCAGATAACAAACAAGTGTTTGTATGTAAATGCATTCAGAGGCCATGCCCCTAATACATTGTTTCTATATTTTAAGACAAGATGAATAAAGTCTTTTTCAGACAGTAAATGCCTTATTTGCTCGACAATATTCCTTTATATTTAAGCCAGCTGAAAGGGTTATGTGTTTTGCTTAGTTAACCAACATAACATTGAAGTAATGAAGTTGAATTAATTGTCTTTCATTGACAGGAATATATTCCTGTGTACCAAATGCTCATGACTGATGTTAGGCAAACATCTTAGTTTTAGTTTGCACTATTAGAAGTCCCAACATGCCCTAGCATTAAAAACTGAATACACATTCAGAGTAGAAATGGGTGTTACAGAACAGAACATAGCTCGTACTTATCTGAAACCCTGCAGAAGTTATCATGGCTACATACAAGGTAAAAGCAGGCAAAATAAATCACCTTAACATCTACTGGCTGCACCTCTAAAAATGTCATCTCCTGTAAAATGGGCAAGGACAACCTCTCTTCAAAACAGACTGGCAGTGCTTAACATCTTCAGCAGCAATGAAGAATTATGAAATTTTCACTCGAATACTGAACCCTCAAGTGTTTATTTGATAAATTAATCTCCCCGGCCAATCACATTTTTCCAGTTCTTCCATCTTTTTAGATTTTGCAGAATTTTTTTTTATTATTATTTTTTGTGTGTGTGGTCTATTCTAACGGGCTTGTGGAAATTAAAACCTAGGTTGTTGTTGATAAATCAATGTCAGAATTTCATCTCCTTTAAACCAGCCTAGTTTGTTTGTCCATATATAAATAGCAACTGAAAGTCTAGAAACGGTCAGTAGCAACATGATTTGGAATTGCTGACTATTCATCAGAGTGATCTTATCCATTTCTTTAATTCACATGGATACTGTTCATAGTACCACTCAAAAAACATTCTTAGTCTCAACTTTGTGGCATAGTAATAGCTCACTGATCTGGATTTTTCCACGTGAAAAATGATTAACTACTGTCTTGAATCTGTTCTTCTAATGCATATAAGATTTTCATGAACAGGTTCCTTTCATGCACCATTTCAAATTAATTCTGCTGTGCATTATGCATAGTTCAGTATCAAATGAAGGAAAGGCTCTGTTCTCATAATCAGGAGAAAATGTAAAGGCAGGTATTCATGTCCATCAGAAGACCAGTCTGCTAACAAATCAAAATTGTTAGTAACACCACTGGAAAGAGAAATGGCCCCATCTTACATTTTCATCTCCAAAGGTATGGAGATGTTAATGCTTAAAATACTCAGTAGTTCTTCAGAATGCTTAAGTTCTTGCATCTAATGATGATAAAAGTACATCTCCTTTATTCCATGAGTACATTGACTTTTCTAATCCTCAAATACATCCTATGTCTGCTTTTGATCATGCCCATATTTGCATCACAAAAACTTGCTTGAAAACAAAGCACTTTTGTCAGTAGTAGGTACCTGGTACCCACAGAAGAAATTATGATAGAAAGTGCAGGAAGACAAATACTTTCCTTAGCTTCTTCTATCTTACTTTCTGCAGGATTTTCAAGAGGAATTTTAGTTTCTGAAGCTTTAGCTTAATTTATGTAAAATGAGACGTTTTGTTTCTGAGCTACTTCAACTTTCCTTCTAAAATGGTTTAGAATCCACAAAAAAAGATACAGCATGCCTACATATTATTATTATAAGATTTACAGTTACAATTACCATGTGCCCATTGCACAACTGTGCATATGTTAATTCGTGCATAATTCAATCTGTACATGCAACTGTAATTATTATTTGCTCAAGATTTCCAAACTCTGTTTTCAGATTAATTTCATTCATTTAGAATACAACTTTCTCAAAAAGGACCCAACAACTCCTTAACTCTGAAATTATTTATTCATGTCAATGTCAGCTAATGTCAACACAGCCAAAAATCAAGGATGCATAGATGTACAAGTATACAGGGGAGGAAAATTTTAGACAAGGATAAGGAAGAATCTTTTTCCTGAGTTAGAACCAAATGTTATTTCTCCAACCTAACTGTACAGTACAGTAGCCAGTAGTTACTATATAGTAGATATGGTACCACAGATCTATTTCTCATCTTGAAATATTCAAATATATTCTTTATCTACAGATTTGCTTGGAAAGAGAGAGCCAAGACAGCAAAAAAAAGCAGTTACTCATATAATAATTATTAAAATCGAATAAATCTTGTTTAAAAAAAATCCCATCCAGGAGCCCTGGCTGCATCTCTTTTCTTGCATGTAGATCCACCCACATCAATTCACTGTGATCAAATTTTCATATACATATATATAGAGAGAGAGAAACACCACTCTTTCTCCACGTGCCCAGTTCTTACCTTCCCTCATCTAAGCACTGGCACTCATCTAAGCTCCCTGGCACTATTCCATTGTCCCTACGATGTGCTGCTCTGAAGCCATTCAGTTCAGCATGTGTATGTATACATACATATTCACACGCATACATATACACATGTACACACACAGTGAAGCACATATTAACTTACAAGTAAAAAGCTAATAGGAGCGAACTATTACTGCATCTTGATTTCTTATAAAGTCAACAGTCTTCCAAATTTTTCCTCTTTTTCCTTGCACCCATCTCTGCTATTATTCATCAGACACTCCCAGGGAAGTCAAGCAGCAGAATAATGCCTTTGTTCTACATGGTGTTTCTGTAGCAACGTTCACCTCGCTAAAAATTTCACTGAAATATCTCACTGCATCTCTAATGTCACATTATCTTAAACCATCAAAGTCTAGGACTACCAACAATCGTTCAGTTTGTCCATCAATGTATTCATTTTCTGGAAAGAGCAGTAGAGGGGGAGAGAACCACACTGTATTGCGCAGATGATAAACAGGGTTGCTGTTTCAGCTGGAATGGATTCCACAGATGTTTTATGTTTCCTAGTCTAATAATGGAGTAAGGGTGTATTCATTCCTCTCTGCTGGTTAAACTAAGGAAAAGCTACCACAATCACTTACTTGAAGTCAAAGCAATGCTGGTATGATCCCCTAAGGATGCTTTCTGAAACTGGAAATAAATGACTTTTCATCTCTGTTTGCCATGCCACAAAATATAATCCAACAAATTCATTTAACATTTGCCACTGAAGCACATTACCCCTCCAAGAGTAATATGTGAGAGCAGTACAGATCTAGTGTTTCAAATTAACCAAGAATAGGATTAATCATGTAAGAAACAGAAGTAAAATGTAAAGTTTAACAGTAAAGTTAGAGCAACAGCAAAGTATAATTAAAGCACATTTCCCAGCTATCATTTCTGTGCCGTCTTAAGCTCGAGTTTGTCAATTTGATTTTTAATTTCTCAGCCATATGTTATAGGATAAACTTTACTGCATGCTGATCTGAGTAACTTCAGAGCAGCACATGGGGACAGTGGAGCACAGAGTGCCAGGGAGCAGTGGGCAGCGAAGAGCAGGGCAGGAGGACGATGGGAGCGGTGTTTCTGGTGAGAACCATGGAAACACCTTTGTCTGGTTTGGCAGAGCAACTGGTTGTCATCAGGGAGGATGGAAATTCCCTAGCCAAATTTCAACAAAAATCTTTTCATAATTTGTGGATGAGAATCAAAAATGTAAGTAAAGACAACAATGCACTTCTTCCATTCAGATCTCTTTAATTTCTATGTTTTATAATGTGCATGATAGAACAGTTGTATATACAGATATATACTGTGAGCGCATACTCAATTTTTTTTTTTTTTTTTACTAACAGGATGCACAAATCAAAAATGTTTGGTAGCCACTGCACCAGGCAATCACATAATCAGTGTGATTCACCTAATTTGAGCAGACCTTACTGCAAGTTCATGATTTGTTTACAATACAGTGAAAGAGTAAAGCTCAATTTCACAATATACTCAGTTATAAGCTGGACTGCAAGTATATTAAGATTCAAAAGAGAAATTAGAAATTTTAAATAAAGCTCCAGCTACAAGAAGGCATCCAGAAGATTTTTGTGGATTTAGTAAATTATTCTTTGTGGATACTGCAAAAGTTAGGACAACAAAAATCCTGCTCTAAACCTGGACGGCTTAGTTATTCAAATAAATCCTCCTACCAGCAGGTGGTAAAAGAATCCGAAGCATTCTCAACAAAGTACAGCTTAACATCAAAAATTTTTAAGTATAGGCTAAATGTTCTCTTTTATATAAACATTCCAATGAAAGACATGGCAGATTACTCCAAGAAGTTTTGAAGGTGCTATTTAACACCAACCTTGCAAACATTTAGCAAGACAAACTGCAGGAGCAAATTCGGCAGAAGCTCTGAAAGAGGGACCATGAGAGACAATAAAACGCCATGCATTACTCTGCTGTATGACTTGAATTTAAATTGTTAGTTAATTATGAGAGAACTTACAAAACAGATCTACTGGTTTGAATCAAACTACAGTTTACAGCAGGTCACAAAACAGTTATATCCCAACCTTTAAAAACAGCTTCAGTTGAAAAAAGGCAAAAAAAGCACACTGAACATAATCTGAAAATACGTTTCCAAACTAATAAAAAGAGAGCAAAGCAGATGAATCTAGATTGGAGGAGAAAAGATGTGAATCTTGAAAAATTAATTAGCTGGTTATTGAAGTCAATGGAAATTAAAAATCTTGAAGATTAAAAAAAGTAAAACACGATGTGTTTTCTTCTCTATGAAAGTTCTACAGTAAATGTTTTAATTATGGAGTTAATACTGTTATGGTTAATGTTATTTTTAGCTTAGTTTCCTCTTTCTCACATACCAAGAATAGTATCAGGTACAGATAAAAGACAAAAATTGAGAAGTTGCTTCTAAGTGCATTTCATTATCCATTTCAATTTTTATTTCGTAATTAAACCAGCAAATTTTCCTTATAGAATACATATACCTCTCAGTTTTTTAAAAAATTTATGACTGCAATATTATTAGCCAATTCACTTGCCTTGCAATGTCCCTGTAGCATGTCTCATACTGTAAAATGTTTTATGTATTTTATTTCTAATATCTGACTTTCTAGCAATTATTATTGTTCACAGATGCATTGTAATTGGATTTTTTTTAATTTATTAATGATGTTGTGACTAATTACAATGCTTAATAGGCCATCTAAGTTAGAATTCCAAGAATACATTCACAAAATTGTGTTTAATTTGTGAAGGAGGAAATGTTAATGGAGAGATGAAGACAAAACATGCAAAAATGGAGAGTGAAGACAGGAGATTCAGAGAGATAAGCATCTGAAGAGAGAACAGATATTATCAACTGACTCCTCACTCAAATGACAAAGCTGTCCTTTCATTAGTAATTAGAGCAGTTTCCTTTACCATATGCTTAGTCAGAGGAAGAAATTGATCTGTGCTTTCTGTACTTTTTAAATAAGCTTCTCATGTGACTGCCTAGTCCAAATGGATCCGTTTGGATCCACTTTTAAAGATTACGAAGAGGTTTTGTTTTGTTTTTATCATTCACAAACCCAAAGTTAGAAATTGTTGCTTTTGCAGTAAGTTTTGTGGAAAGTTTCTCAGATTAGTACACATACACACCAGCCACAGGACAGCCTTTTTAAGTTTTTTTCAGTAACTTATTAGTGAAGCCTAATTTAAAACTTGTGTATTGCATCATTTAAAACATGAACTTCAGGATTTTATACGGCAAACAATTGCTCAGTGAGATTATTGCTTGTGTCCTTCTGAGAATTTGTCTTTAACCTGAGGTTAACTAAACTAGGCAAATCAGCATATCCTGAGAGCATGTGCATTTCTAAAGGATACAGATTGACTTTGTGATGCAACAAATTCTGCTGAAATAAAATTTTGAATTCTCAACCTTACCCCATGCACCAGAGAATGGGAACAACCATTAGTCTGCATTTTTATACCAGCAGCCATTGTTAATTGACCATTAATTTTCTCTTTCAGTAATAATGATTTGAGAAAGCCTGATTAAGAGAACCTTTTTATACACTTACTGTGATAAGACTTACTCTACAGAGCTGTCCAATGACACAGCACCCAGAATTTCCAAACAATTCTTGCATGACATCTCTCAGTAAATTACATGTTCTCAATGAACCGTTTTATGCTACCTGCAGTTTTAGAGGTGATCACAAAGGGGCTTTAAAAAGTTACCTCCTTCTGAAATGCTACTGTCTTCTGTAAGGTCTCTCATATCATCCTAGAGTTTGATCAACTTCCCACTAACTTCACAGAAGGAACTGAAAAAGGTTTGCATCTGTTTGTAGAAATGTTCTCTGAGAATACAATAGAGTTTTATCTTTAGTTTTAAAAAGCTCAAAACAGTAAAATTATTTGATACCTTCAGCTTTCAAGCTTAGTCAAACCTCACTTAAATGAAAACAAGACTCTCCAAGGTATGCATTTTATTGAAACTAGCTCTCCTTTGTCAAAGGTAAAACTAAGAGGATGCTGCTGTTCAAATACAATTCCAGTTTATATATAAATAGTCTTGGCAGCTCCTAGCAAAGGTGACATTGCCAGAAGAACTGTGTCATGCTCTTCACATTGTACCTGCATGAACTTGCCAGTGTGTGATTGCTTCACAGCAACAGTATAAGAAAACTGATAGCACTTTGGTTCAAATCTGTTCATTTTGCCTTTGGATTTTATATCAGGATCATTCATTTTCTAAATAGTAATTCTGGTTACTGAGCGAAAAATACCACTTTTTCCAGTACTAACTATGGAGATCCCAGAATGGCTTGGGTTAGAAGGAACCTCAAGGATCAAGTTTCAACCTCCCTGTCACAGACAGGGTTGCCAGCCTCTAGATCTAATACTCGGATCAGGCTGCCCAGGTCCCCATACAACCTGGCCTTGAACACCTCCAGGGACAGGGCATCCACAACCTCTCTGGTTGGACCAGAATCTGGTCTGGATGACTATCTGGAGATGGTCATTTAAAATTTTGTTAATTGTTACCTTGTATTATTTTCATCCCTAAAGGCTGAGAAGAGCATGAATGAGATGTTTAAAATTTCTGTTGTCTTTAGATGTCAGGAGCTTATAGAAAGGCTGCTGTATTTTTTTTTCCTATATTTTCTTTTTTTTCTTCTAATAAGGGAACCCAGTTTGTCTAAACTCCCACTAATACCTTTATAATTATTGGAGTTTAAGGAAGTTCAGAATCAAGTAAACACACTGTTACAACAGCAATAAGTCATAAAGAAACATTTCTATAAACATGCTCCAGCTATAAGGTAATTAATCAAAATGCTAGAATATCAACAAAAAAAAAAAAAAGCAAATCCATGCTCAGAGATGCATTGTGAGGTCACTGAGGACAAACATTCAGATCTTAGAGTAGCATAAGTGTTAACTAGCATTTTGATCAGTCCAGGAATAAACAGACATACAGAGCTTCTGATTCCAAAAGAATCTCTCGGTAATAGTGATGTAAAGCTGAACAACTTACAAGTTGTATGCAGTTACTCAGGATTCACACTCATTTAACAAACCACAATATAAGCTAGGTTTGAACAGAAATACCAAGTAGATAAATTTAAATATGTAGAGTCACACTTACAAGAATGAACTTCCTATCTTGTCTAGTTTCTTCAATAAAAGTGCTTGTTCAGGGATTTGTGTGGCCAGTTCTTCTCTCCATTCAGTTGACTTATTTATTCTAGAATAAAATAAAATGGGAGATACTACTCAAGAGGTTAAAAAATACATGGAGAATAAAACAAAACAAAACAATAGAAGATGGGTATTGGAAAATATAGTGCAATGGAGACTAGCATCTTTGTTATAGACTGCTTTACTACAGGGTGTTATTTAAACCTACCGAACAGGGAACTAAGCAATGACAGTGTTAGTGCACATGTATATTTTCAAAATGAGCATGTAGAATCTCATGTGACTTCTTCTAAAAGTAATACATTTATCCCTCAAAGATTCAGATAAAAACTCACATTCAGCTTTCAAATAGTTTCCAGAGTACATTTGGCTTCCCCAGCCTCAGAAACATAACACATTCTTTAGAGGACAATTATTGGAAATCACATACTCAACCCTATCCGTAAGGATGATCACAATGCTCAAATATCTCCTAAGTTTTCCTTTAAAAATGAAAAAATATTTGAAGTCACTCACTCTTCGGTTCACTGAAAACAGTTAAACTATTACTTTTATATCTATACTGAAAGGTAAGTGTCCACAGGAACAGCTATACCATAATTTAGGGCTCATGAATAGGTACACTGTCCTTTCAGAAGACTTCATAATATATCTCTTGACATTTCCATTGTTTGAATAAATTACTACAAGACAAGGGCTTTTAAGAGGCTGCCGATTAAAGTGCCCTTTATTGTTAAAAGCATAATTAAGTAATACTTGGATTTATAATTCTCTTCAGGGAGTCCCCACTCCTAAAGAAATTAGAAAATGGTTCAGCCTCAAAGTCATCTAGTTAATAATACTTTTTAATTATCGCAGCTAGCCTGTGTAGCATTCACATTTGCAAGGTTTCGTTTTATTTAAAGAAATTAAAGTGCAAATCAAATCACCAAGCTCTCCTGTTATGCATTGTCCAAAGTCTATTAAACAAAATATAATTTTAAAACAGCATGGAGTTATAAATAAGCCTGCTGTTGGAATAGCCTGGCAGTCTGTTCCCAATTATATATGTTTAGCTAACAGCTCTCTAATTAGCACTCACTTCTGATTCTGCAGCTCTTACAATGTTTACATTTGAAGTCACAAATTACTGTCTAATTATGTTGGCTACATTATTTTACATAAAATATCTGTCCATGCAATAAAAGCAAAAGATGCCAGTCATCATCACTGGGTGACTACATCATATCCCACTGATATTCCAAGCCCTAAAAAAATCTTGCAAGAAGAATGTGAAGATGAAGGAGGGGCAGAGACAAGGCGTTATGGACTGACCACAAACCCCATTCTCTTTTCCCATGAAGCACTCGGGGGAAGGAGGTAGGAGAGGGTGGATGGGAGAAAGGTATTTTTAGTTTGCTTTTATTTCTCACTGCTCTAGCCTGTTAGTAATAGGATTAGAATTATATTAATCTCCCTACACTGAGTAGGGATGTTTTGCCTGTGATGATAATTGGTGAGCCAATTCCCACTTGCTGGAATTAGGCTTCAACACCTTTAAACTTCAGATGACACTTCATACCAGAGAGGCAGATATTCCAAAGTATTGCATCCACACAAAGGAACAACAACTTAATGTTCAGCGTGTCCCTCCTATTACTCCCCAATAGTATTGCAGCAACTAAATGCTCAATAACTTTACAAGGGAATTCAGAATACACCAGAGGAGTCATATCACCTGCAGAACACAAAGAATTCCATACACTCCTAAAAAATATTACTGTAAATAGAGAATGAATTAGAGTTCTCTCCTAGTTTTTTGGCATCACACAAACAAGTTGTCCATGGAAAAAGATAATATTATCTCATTTTCAATCTTATTTACATATTGTGTATAAAACAAAAGAAAAGAAAAAGGTTTTGACTATAAACAAACTAATTTTGGCTATTAACAGTAACTAAAGGTGATGCTCTTTCAGGATGGTGTTGTGTTTTTTGATCTTTAGTGATCCAATATCTACATGTCCCATAACCTTCAACTGTACAATGTTTGACTATATGGGTATGTAATAAGAAATCCAGCATTCTTTATGTTATTTTTTTGTAGACAATGATACTGCCTTCACTAAACATTAGAAAATCCTAAACAGGAAATAGTTTCTTAACACTACACATATTGGTTGATTCTTAATGAATGAATACATAGCAATCATGCCTCCCCTTGTAAAAACTTGTGGGAGATGAGACCTCCTCTCCTATCCTCTTACCAGGAGCTACAACTGAGAAAGCATTCTGCTTTTTTCCCATGAGGACATAAGCAACAAGAACAGGTTGCCAACTTAGGGCACTATCACTGAAGCTATTCAAGACAAGGCATAGTGTGGTTACTGCCACATCATATTCCATTTGATGGGGGGGGTTTGGATTATGTTAGCTGAAAGGTCAAATCAGCTGTTGCTATTCATACTCCAAGCAGAAATGGCTTTTAAGACAGCAATACAATATGAAAGGAAATGACTATAAATAGTTGAAGAATAATTACGTGGAAAATAACTAATTCTTTTAAATTTTTCTGTTTTGTTACTTGAGATACGTGAATGTTCTTTATATCTGGATCAAACATCAGTGCTTGTTAACACTTCTTAGAATATGATGCTTTTTCAGACACTTTCAGTGATAGAACTGTGATAATTTCAGTAAGAGATGCATTAATGGTACATAAATATCCTTATTCCATGCCTATAGGGGTTGACATTGAAAATTCAAAAAACCATCCAGGCTTGTCATGCATTTTCTCTATGTAATTGTTGACATTTTCTTGTGAGTTATTCTCCCTCTTTCAAAAAAACAAAGCAAACAAACAAACCAAAAAACCCTGAAATAGCAGTTTCAATTTCCTCCAGGCCTCCTTAGTTATTAAGACATTCTCTCCTCTGGCCTGTTTGGTGAGCAGTCCTCACCACTACAGGCGTATTTACAGGGCTGCAATTTTCAACTTATAGATGATCCTTCGCTATATTAGAAAACTACTCCCTAAACACTTCTCTATCACTAAGAAAATTAGCTGTCACACATAATTAGGTTAATTTAGCTTAATGTTCAGATGAAATGTGCACATTATTAATGAAAGCAAACATATGGAGCAGGTGACCTTGCTTCTACCAAAGAATGTACTTAGTACGTTCAGCGTTTGCTAGGAATGGCCTTTACATGCAGTTCATTGGCCAACTCAACTACAGTGAAGGATGGAACACATCTGTTGATGCTAAATATATTATGGCAAAAAAAAAGTTTCTGTATCTTTTTCTTTCTTCCAAAGGAGAGAGAATTTAAGGCAGGAAATTATATTGTTACAAATCTCAATCTTTAGCACAAAAAGCAACTGTATTTTACTTAGGAGTTGGAAGTGCCCACATGAATGTTATCTTTGGTGTGCAACTCCTAAAAAATACAATGACAAACTTGACAGACCAGGGCTTCCTGACTACATAGTGTTTTGATAAACTCTGAGGAGCTTGAAGTAAAAGACTCCCTCCCTCCACTAGGTCAGTCAATTCTTTCTAAAGTAACTCACTGCTACACATTCATTAGTATCTATTCAACAGATTAAACATAAAACTGATGCTTCCCAGAAACAGACTTTAGTTTGTTTCTGCCAAGACAAGCCCACCTCCTCATAATATAAATTCATTATTAGCATTATTTTTCCTAAACTCATATAGAAGTTGACACTACTATGAAAGTTTAAACCCATTATCTCATTCATTAGGTTTTTTGGTTTTTTTTTCCCCTTCTTGCTTTGTCAGTTCTCCCTGCTCTTGTGATATGTTTCAGTGACATACATGAACCGCATCAAGGAGGCAGTTGTAGAACAGCAAAGTCATAAAAGGGTTGAAATGTAAGCAGTTTCTCTGATGCTCCTTTTTACAGAGGTGCCGCCTATCTGGAGGGAACAGGACATGTTCACAGACTTTGAACAAAACCTCCAGAGTCAAGCAAAAGCTGCAGATGTCCTTCCAGAGACATAATCTCAGTAATCCCAAAACGACACTACGGTTGGTGCTGTTACTGTCAAAAGCCTTTTTAACCACCATTATAGCTCCTATGATGGAAAGTTTTGTTTCAGTAACAGTTTCCCATAGTCAATATGTGCAAGTGAAATTTGCAGGCTTATATGTGTTTTCATTTAATGAAGAGTCATTTCAATTTGCATTCAAATTGATTTTTTTTTTATGGTAAATATTTTATTTTAGATTAACTGTGAATAATTTTTAATCTCATTACTATCAATAGAATTCAATATTTGAGAGAGGAAAATTATGCACTTCATCTGATTAAAAAGAAAACGTCTTTTGGTTTATGGTTTATTGAATTTTACTTGAATCTAGAGCAATCACAGCTGAGTTCAATGGATTGTTAATTCCCATTGTTAGAAGCCTGCAAGCTGATGGAAGAAGAAGAAATACATTAATATTTAGGAAAACTTCATGGTTATTTGCCACCTAAAAATGCTTTAACTACCTGCCTGAGCACCTCTTATCTTCTAGTTGAAATCTGTTTATTCAAGTGAGGTAACAGACTTCACCGATGCAACCACCGCATGTAAGGCAAGGCCAACGAGGGAGAACAGCCACCTCCACACCGCACAAATCTCAGGGCAAACATGAGCCAGCTTCCACAAGTTAAATGTTTGTTTTTCTTCTTTCACTAACTTTATATCGCAACTCCAATTCACACTGGCTTCTCATACCACCAAAAGGTAATTTGTTGAAAATCCATAGGCCGCATGGGTTCTTAACACGTTTCTGCCACCTTTAGCAGCATAAAAATGGCATACTGCTACTTGGATATTTCTACTCCAATTGAAAGTTTTCATATGAGGGTCAGGCATGCAGGACTTCTTGACATTAGATTGGCTTTATGCTTTGACCTGTCAGCATGCTATAATGGAATAGGTACAGAGATCATCAGGTACACTTAATTTTGAGTATTTTTTTCCTCATCAGTTTATTCAAGCTCTTTCTAAAGTCACAGCTTCAGGTAGATTAGGAAAATGAATCACAGGATCTGTTAAAATATGTATTTAAGGCCATGATAGGTTTCTGCTCAACTCAGCCTGAAATCAAGTACTTTCTAGGATGTTTTAAGTATCGGTATGATATAGCTAAAGTTTAGTTAAACATAGTTTCATTTTTTCACAGAAAATAATTTCTTTTTACTCAAAAGAGTTTATTTCTTCGGCATTTCAGAAATTAGCTACACTAACATGCTTTGTCATGCTACAATTTGCAGATTCCCTTAAATCCTTGCATGGAAGTGCTTCATGTCACTGCTGTCATATTTTTCTAACAGCTCATCAGCTTCACTAAATGTCATAGTTTTAATCTCTCTCTGACACATCTTGGATAATTCTTTTTAAGGTAGCTCTGACTTCAGCATATCAAGCTCTGTGAGCTACACCCATTCCTGCACAGAGAACTGTTGAGCAAAAAATCTCCCAGCCTCAGCTAAATGCTTATAATGCACCGTGCAGCGACAGCTGGCACAGTACGCTCTCTCCCTCCAGGCACTTGATTCAGTTATCTTTATCTCACAGGAAATTTGGTTGTAAAATAGCAGTATTTTTCAATTTTTCATCCTTTGAAATTTTTAAGACAAGATTAGATACCAGCCGAAAAGATATGAACAACCCTGAAGAATATTTAGTGGTCCAAGGCTTGGTCCTACACAGCTCAAGACAATGGGATTTTTCCCAGCGTGGTTAGCACTAGAGCCTCAATACAACAGTGACTACTGCTCTGGCACATGTTCTGCAAAGACTTTAAGGATCAAGATTTAGAATTCTAAATAAACAGCATGGTATATATTGAAGTATCTGGATATGAGAAAAATTGTAATTCACATCTTAGGTGAAAAACACATGCAAACCAAACTTTCTAGAGAGAGAAAGTATCTTTAACAAGACTCCCATGATATAGCTCTTCAGAAATCACAATTTAAATACTTTTCTTTTTCATGATGTCAGCTTTTGATCTCTAGAAGATAACAGGATTCCTGACAATTTCAATTTCAACATAGTGATAAAACTGTGTCTTTCCTGAAAAATTAACCGGATCAAGAATGCATTGCCCTAAACTCTATTGCAATCACTAAAATCCAAGAATTGCTAATAATAAATCAATTTATATGACTACATTTAGACTGGTGAGCCTCCCTGTCATTGTTATATTGGCATACCTATGTTATACATATTATATATTATTATAAAATTAAAATATATATATTTAGTACATTATTTAGTAATTTTTTATTTAAGTGAAAATGCAAACACTCTATGACACAGGGCTTCTCTAATTACAAAGCTCTCAAGGGGATTGGGACAATTTAAAAATGTAAGTCATCTTCAGGTTGCCTATTTAACATTTTTGAAAGAAATGTCAACTCAGCCCAAGTAAATGATTATTATTCAGTTTTAAGAACGCACTATGTAACCACCTCTTTAGGGAGCAAAAGATGATGAACAAGGTTTTATTTCAAACATCTGATTGAAAATTCCAGGAAGAAGTTCCCATGAAGTGTTCTCTTTGGATAATTTATTATAGAATAATGCGGGGAATATATTGTTTTCCTGATTCTCATAGGCCTTACCATACAAAAGAAACCACAACAGAAAGTTGTATTCACTCTTTTGTGGATATTTTAATGAAAAAATAGTAAAGTTATGTGGTGATCTCAACAGGCAATTTTTAAGTAGTTGGGTTGCTGGAGTTTTCTTTTTGTTGCTTTGGGATTTGTTTAGACAGTTGGGTTTTATTGCTTAGAATGATCCATTTCATTTAATCATTTAAATTAATTCATTTAAATTAATTCATTTAATCATCAATTAATTCATTTAATAAGTGACTGAATGGAACAGATCTGTTCCACCCTTTGTCCAGATTTGCTCCATGACCATCACTGTTCCATTCCACTTTGATTTTTTAAAAAAGAAAAGCAATACTGATGTTTACTTAACTAGAAAAAAGGCAAACATTCAAAACTCACCACGAATAGCCGTATCGTAATTTGGGGGATGGAAGGTAATTTCCTGTCTTGTGATAACAAAAATAAAAGCATTTGTAATATTTGGTGCATTCATCACTAACCTAAACAAACATGCTTCCAAACAGAGCAGAAGATAGCACCATCTGCCATGCTTATTTGAGATTATGGTAGGAAAAAGTACGTGCTCCTCAATTTACACTTAGCTTGCTTCAAAGCTATAATCCAGCAATGAAACACAATCTTTTTTAGTTATAAATTATTAAATAATAATTAAATCTAAGTTGCTGTGAGTACAATTGGACCATTAGTCTGTAGGTTTTGCTCCTGCAGTTATTCAACTTCAGCTTTAGTGAAGGTCTCTGAACAATTTCCTATTACCTTATAATGACTTTCAGTAAATGCTTATCTGCACCCAACAGATTGCTATGCTTCAATATACTGTACTGCAAGAGAAGGAACTCACTGAAGAATCGTCACCATGAACTAATTATTTATGGCTGAAAATGTCAAAGACTCTCATAACTTGCTGAAGCATAAAATTTGCCCTGCCTTTAACTTGTTATATTCTAATGAGATTTCAAGTTACAACAGCACATCTCAATGCTTTCTCTGATTCTGTTTTAATCAGATTTCTTTTTTTATTTGATAGGCTTCAGAGAAAATATTGTATGTTGCAAACATCATATTAAAAATAATCTTTAACTGCTAATGACCCCACAAAAATGGCTTGTGATTATTGTGTAGCTTCCACAAGCTGAAACCGTTCAATGGATGCCATTTGCTAAGCTCTGCTATGCATTCAATGAACCTAGAAGAGTCCTTTTCCAGTTTGCTTTTCCAGCAAGTCCATTTCCTTCTCACTTGGTGTTTTATTTGTGTCTTACAAGACAATAATAAAAGCTAATTCTACTAGATTTAGATCAATAAGTCAGCCCACAACCAAACACACATCACAGGACAGTACCATTAAAAAAAATATATATATATATATATATACAGTAGTGTGTAAAAAAAAAACATTGGTCATAAAATTATTGCTCTACTTTAAATCTTTTCAATTTTGACCCACTAACTTTTGAGAAAAAGCTTAGGATCATTATCAGCTGCTTACTGAATAATACAGAACTACATGTGTGTTCCACTGGCCAGACTCCAGCAATTCATAAGAAACAGTTTCCTAGTTCTATCACTTTTACAGCAGCAACAAAAGATTAACACATTCCTATAAGCATTCAGAAACACAGGAGATTACCATTCTGTTTCAGGGTCCATCCCTACTATCAATATGTGACAAGTTAATACGTCTTAATTATAAAAGCAACACTAAAGCAATTAAGCAAACTGAGGGATCATTAAGAGTTCTAGCTGTGGCACCTTGTTTCTTGCTTTAAGATATATTTTCTATTGAAATTGAGATTAATCTTTTTAAACATATCAAAAATCTTGCCCTGGCAAATTTCTCCTCTCATAAAAATCAATTCTGGTTTTGGCAGGGATTGTAGAAACAACATGCCACTTAGGCTCAACATTTTCTAGTTGTGTAGTCACTTGAACCAGCACCCAGTGAGACCCAGTAACAGCAAGAACAGGAACCACAGGGCTAAAATCATCTTTGCTCTGGTGCATCGTGCCAGGTACTGCAATCATTAGAAGACAGCCTGAAAGAAAGGCATACCCCTGTGCTGTCAGAGCACACAAGTCGCAATCACAAACCTGAATGTCCATACACTCTGCTTTCTTCCAACCCAGCATCACTAGCCCTTGAGGCTATCCAAAGTGTAATTTCTTAATCGTTTTGGCTCCCACGTTTCCCTTTTTACTGTGAGCACTGCCACTGAGGACCGAAATCACTGACACTCAGCAGCAACGAGCCCTGTATCAAATTGCTGATAGATCAGCATTCTAAATGTATTACTTTTGAAAGTTTAAACTTGCAAACAACCTTGATTTATTGAAGTGGAATTGATTTACCATACCTTATATATAAGATTTTAAAAAGATCTTCTAGACTAATTGCATACCCAGTTCATTCCCAAGTGATTAATAAAGTTCCTGACTAGTTTTCTTTCTCTTTTGAGCTGCAAGAAGGAGTACAGAAAGCTCATCTACATCCCATAATGCAGATGATTGCACATGATTGAATAAAGCTTACAGCCAGAATAAAGCAGAAAAGATTTTATCTCTGCCTTACTTTTACATTCCTAGAGAAAGTACAAACAAGACACAAATCAGGCTTATTTTTCCCCCTAGTTTTCAGATTAGGTGAGAAATCCATTTGTATTGCCCTTTGTTTACACAACAGCACTACTACCTCTATAGTTTATAACAGAAATGTATCTTTCATTACACAGGTCAGAAGATATTGCCTTTACGTGTACCTAGGAGATCTAGAGCTGACATAACATCACCATGGTGTTTGCAGACCCCACATTTTCATAAGAACTCATTAGGAAGAGTTAGCATCACTTTCCTTTTCTTGTCTCACACATAAAAAACATGCTAAAGGTGACCCCGCTGGTTTCTCTTTGGTTGTTTTGGGGTTTTTTTCCAACTTTTTAATGAATGAAAAAGGCAATCAGAAAAAGCTGTCCAGTGATTCAGTTCTTTTGAGAGTGATTCAAATTCATTTGTCCCTTATAAGAACCAAAGGAAAAAAAAACACCATTATTAATTTAGGCAATTAAGAGTACTTTGAAAGCAATATCCAGTGCACTAAAGAACCTGTCCCTGGAGTGCTGCCTACAGTCTATGAGAAGTTAATTTTTAGAGTATTTCAGATGAAGAAAGGTCATTTCCTAGATGTGCTCTACAGATTATAATTTTTAATTGATAACTTAAATGAGAAGTTATTTTTGTAAATATGAAGTGAATGCTAAGGTGAATTAGAAATTAAATCCAATACATGCATTACATTTATTACGTTGCTTTAAATGAAACTATGCACACCAACATTTATCCTCTCCTTTTTGACTACTGAGTAGAAATATATTATTTTCTTTAATGCTACAGTGCACAGTCTAAAAAAAAATTCCTACATCAGACAAAAGAGTTAATATTAAATCTAGATAGTTTCTAGGATCACCTGCTTTGAATGAAAACTTAACAAAGCCTATACAGACTGTAACTTCAGCTCTTCAGGAGAAGGGGACGTGACCTACAGTGCAACATGGATTCTGCCACACAGCTCAGCTGCCTAACATTCAGGAACAGAAGGCAGCCCCACAAAGGGTACAATAAGCAGATTCTCTTGGCTCATCTACAAGTGACCTGACTCACTTTTGTGAAGTGAAGGAACAGAATACCTAAGTGAAAATTTGGTATTCACTGATGGCATCAATTCTGTCATTGTATATATTGCTGAACTGCAAATGGAAGTACATTAAATTATGGATAATCCTCTAAAAAATATATCAAGAAGAGTCTGAGACAGACATATAGTTAAGTAAATGTCTCTCACAATGAAGTCAGAGAAAGGATAGTACGGTCACTTCCTATATGACCACAAACAGCACACATCATGTCCAAGTTCCTCAGTTTCTCATTTATTAAAAAAAGAGATGAATCTTTTCCACATGGCAATGGGAGTATATGTTATTGTTAGAAATAAACTTCAGATGCACTGGATAGTATCTGTAGAATATATCTGTCTCTGTAAGAGTGCTCCAGGAAGGCTGACAAGGAAAATGAGCAACTTCAACAAGCACTGGTATCACTCAAGACAAAAGCATATTCCTTTCCTGAGTGAGGAGCTGGTGTTGGAATCAGCATCATGTCTGATCACTGCTGCGCTCCAAGGAACCTGCTCTTGGAACAGTCTTTGTAAGTAAATTGAACTACATTAGAAATACTCATCTTTCTTGCTCTAGCAGAAACAATGCAAAGATTATTAAACCTCAGTTGAAAAAGAGTCAAAATGTTTTTACTAGCAATAGGTAGTAAACTAGAAGTATAAACAAGGTAGATAATGAAACGGGGCAGAAAAGCAGATCTTTAGGGAGATTAAAAATGCAAGTTGAGAAAGCAGAACACAGCTAAGATATTATGGCTCAAGGTAGCAGAAAATCACAGATTTGCAAACAAAGTATGCCATGATTGATGCAGAATCAAACTAACGAATCTTGAGAATAAAATTTTGCTCAGCCACTCAAATTATCACAACCTTCAGCCTGCTGGCAGTGTTAATCCTAATGCAGCCTAGTATATTGCTGCTCCCCTCCCTCCAACCCCCCCCCCCCCCCCCGTCG
>WBMW01000889.1:4012404-4107268 GCA_013396635.1 Penelope pileata | reverse complement strand
TTTTTGCTGCAAAGGTACATTGCTGCTTCACATTCAACTCTTGGTCCACAAGGACTGCCAAGTGTTAGACTGCAGAGGTGCTTTTCAGCCAGTCAGCCCTCAGACTATACCAATAAACTGAGTTATTCCTCCCCAGGTTCAGGACTTTACATTTCCCTTCATTTAACTTCATGAGGTTGCTGTTAGCAGTCCCATCCTGCAGTCTTTCTAGGTCAGTTATAATGCTGTAATAACACTGTGAATAGATTCACATCAAGCAACTGCACCAGGGACTATGGCAAAGCCAGCATAAATCCATAGTGAAGTAGATCGGTGGGTGTTTTTTTTTTTTGTTATTTTTCTTTTGTGCTAGCCTTTAATCAGGGGTGATTAGAAGTATTCTTTATCTCAAGCAACAAAAGTTGAGTTGAATAATTCTTTTGTTTCATTTGGGCACTGCTAACTGCTTTAGTTGTTACACTACAAGGCACTACAAAGCATGGCATGTTTGCATGTCTTTCTTTATTAACCGTGGTCAGTCTTTTCATAGACTGTGCATCATTTAAAACTAAACAAACACCTTCTGTCTTTATCCTGGCTCTACTTCAGCTTGTTAAGTACTACAGCGTATGTCATCTGTTCCCCTAAACAACCTACGTGAGCACAGCACTACGGGATTAGTCATTTAAGAAAATGAAGAACAAGCAGCAACTGGCACACACATGCAGTCACATTTGATTTGCTTTATGTAGATATGTTAATACAATCTCTTCCACCCAATTAACATGTCTATAAACAACATTAAAAAATAACCTTGTTCCCAAAGGCACAATCTTCTCAAATACTGCAATATATGATACATTGAAAGAAACAAATGAACAAAAGCCTCAAAGTCATCCTACAAAGTTTGTAGAAGAAACCTTCTCTTCAGAGCAGCTGCTGGAATTTTTGTTTAATATAGCTAAATCCATTTTGGAAAAAATGTTTACCAGACACAAAAATGAGTTTGTTAACATAAAGGAAAGGCAGTTATTCCAAGTGCTGTTCTAACCTTCCTTCTTTAACCTGTGGAGCACACATAGTCACCAATGCTACCACTAGGTAACTGTCTGCAAATACATTTATTCATCAAGAGTGCAATTGCACATTTTCACACAATATTCTTGAGTACTTTTGCATTGGCAGACAAATGCAGCAAAGTATAGAAGACAACCTACTTAATGGAGGAACAAAAGTATTTCCACTTTCACAATGAAGAACATAAATGACAGCAAAGATGGGAGCTTAAATTATCACTCTGTACGCCTGCACATGGAAATAATGACCTAAAAAGCATAATACTCTTCAGTTTCAGATTATTTTTATGTATATATTCAGGATATAATACTTTTCAGCCAATTTAATTTTACTTAAGTCAATGGCCTAGCCTTTGAGTCATGCTGGACTACAGTTGAAACTGCATTTGAACTGAACATCACTGCCTGCTTGCTTTTCCAGCAGAACATATGTAAACACATTCTTTGTATCATAGAAAGTATTGTGAAACTTGAATGCACTGAATGCTTTTGATTCAGATGAGAATGAAATAAGCTCAGAAACTTGGTACAGATTCCCTCTCCTCTACGGCTCACTTTGATGCACAGGAATGGCAGTGGAGGAGCTCCTGAAGATCACACACCATGAGAGGGCCCCCTCTGACCCCATGAAGTTGTGCTAACAACTGTCTGTGGGGCTTTGATGTGACCTGGATCAGAGAAGGGACTCAGCTTAAATAAAATCCTCCTCAAAAATATGGTTTACAGAGAGTCTTTTCCTTGTTCTTTTTCACAATAGAGCTTAAATGGTAAGGAAGCCATGGAGTTCTCCTGATGATGCTGATGCACACATAACACTGCCCCATACCTTCACCTGGCACAGAATGGAAAACACTGGCACAGATCATGAAAGGGAAAAAAAAAAAAAGAAAGAAAGAAAAAAGAATGCAACATGCTGCTTACAGTTGTGGATGATGGCAGGGGAACTGGGAAGTAAAGTTCTAATCCCCATACCAATTAGATGAAACATCCTAAAACAGTATCAAGTGAATTAGAAAAATGCAAAAGTTTTTCCAAAAGCATTTAGGAGCTGAAGACTTAAGAACTTCAAGGCATATTAGAAAGTAACAGTGAAATTATTCATAATCAAAAGGTATACTGCAAATACACTCGTGGCACTCCCTGTTTAAGCACCTGCAGTGGGATTTATCTGGCACACTGACATATCACGTGTGTATTTTTAACTATGGTCTCCAGTAAGAAAGTATTGCAATAGCCATTGAAAAAATTAAAAAACACAGGTCAAGAGTTCACTCATTTTCTCCCAGTACAAAATATTTTCATGTGCACAGCCAGTTAAAAAAATATACCCATTTGCAAAAGGGATGTGTATGACACATCTGCTTTTTCACCTTCTCATGTGCTCCATTCCTTGTAATGGCACAGGACTCTACTCAAGATGTTTTGTAGGCCTGGACAGAAGTTATACAAGAGCAAAATCAAACTCTCTGAATAGCTTTAAATTAAAATATCAATTCAGATTTACAGACGTTATATATTTCTGAAAGGTAAATTACATGTTTGCTTATTAACCTACTCCTTGCAAATTATACCAATTTGACTCTATGAAGTCTTATTTCACAACAGCTACATTCTATTTTGACAGAATATATCCTAACTGCCAACAAAATGAAGATAGCTTCAATTTTCTCCTGCTTTTCTGTTTCAAATGGTATTGAAGGAATTTTAACCTCTTGAAGCTTTCCACAGAGGTAATGCTCATGTTCAATACTGCAGATGAATTTCCTTAGATATGTGGAAGAACTACAGACACCCATACCTCTATTTTAATTGCAAAAATTATACTTGTAGTATCTCAAAAAACAAAGAAATAAGAAGCTTTGATAGATGGGGACAGGCTTTAATCCAGCGGAACGTAAAGTGGTTTTGGATCAGAATATAGATCGGTAAGTTCTGTTGCACACAACCGTTACAGGCTGCTTCAGCATTTCTACATCTGTGGTCAGACAGATGTACATGCCAACGATCTACAATATACAGTGAATTGATCCTGCTCTATAGGAGTGTGTTAGAAGCTAGATCACTTGAGTATCCATCAAGTAAAATGACTTATTCTGGGAAGCATACTTTGAAAATGTGATTAAAATTGGATTTAGTCACATAAGAGAGATTTACTTTGAGCTGTGATTGACTAATTCCAACAAATCTATACTTAAAGGGAAAGGAGAATATGGAAATTGAGATCAGCCAAAAGAGTCATAAAAATTGTCATCCAGTTGTTTTTGCGACTACATTTGTACGCACAGTTTGCACCCAGAAATATCTAGAAGCTTTAATCACAAAAAAAAAAAAAAACCTAATTGTGAAAAGCAATCTAAATTGTGTGCTACCTTTGAGGGGTTTTTTTGTTTGTTTGTTTTTTAAACAAGCAGTACTAGCAAAAGAGCTACAGCTAAAGGGAGTAGCACAAACTGGTCCATGCCATTTGCAGAAATGGATGCAAAAAAACAGCCCTTGAACATCTCTCCACTGTCTCCCAGAACCTCAGTATCAAGCAGAACGGAATTCAGTCCTTAGCTTCTTCAAGAGACAAAACGAGCTGATCTTATGTACTCTGTTAGTAACTTGAAAAATCTTCATCCAAAGAAGATTCATTTATGATTACTTTGGTGCTTTCCTGCATAGGATGAATAACATAAAGGGAGAAGCATTTTTCCATTTCTGCGCATGAATTCCTCCCACAATAATTTATTGGTTTTCTTTTCATTTTAGATGCAGGTTGGGAGAGGATATCACACATTGAAATCCTCCCTGTAAGGTCACTTAAATCATACTAACTTGAGTTATATACAATTTTATGTGAACAGAAACACTCAGCAGATCCTAATGCAATGTATTTTTTAGCAAGTCTGAAATAAGTTAAGAAAGTGAGCTGGCAGATTCTGCCACTATAAAATTCAGACGTGAATTAATTTACCATAAATTGAAAATGCCACTAGGTAAAACCTTCCAAGCTTTCACAGCGCTGCGCAAGTTACCCTACTTGAAGTACAATTATTTCATCTTCTTTCAGAATAAGATCTAAAAAACAGCTTCCACATAAAATGCTTTCAACCCAACAGAAACTTGATCCTCGTCTTCAGCATTAAATCTTTTCACAGTTTTATTCTGCTGGAGTAACGGGATAGAGTCATTAAGACACGTAAAGCTGCGTGGACAAACAGTAAAACCTGAAAGTCTTACCCATTTGCTCATGCTACAAAAAATATTTAAGTTACTTTATTCCCAAAGGCCTATATCTTCTCTTTGCCAATACACTTACTGCTTAAGAGAATGCCAATACTCAAAAGCAAAGTTTAAGTCCAGTATCTATCATCTATTTCTCTTGGCACGAAAAACTAGGAAGACCAGCACTGTTAAAACGTAGATCTAAACTTTGCCTCAAGTATTCCACAGAATAGTGGCTGCTGTGTCAGTTCAGGCAATTGTTACATAACCATTTGAAAAAATATTTATTATTTAATTATATAGAGATTAAGCAGTAGATTAATTTTTGCCCATTTTGTGAATACCTATGCAAATTCTACAGACACTTGTAGAATTACTTTAGAACAACAAGAATGACCAAAGAGGTGCCTCGTGCTCAGTTTGTGATGCTCTCCACAACACTAATTGTAATCAACTATCAATGTATGGATCTGTTTGTCAGTACGACAGCTAAGTTGATAACCTAATAGAAGAAAAAAAAACTTAGAAAACTAGAAAAAGCTTAGGTAATGAATTCTGATTTATCTGATCAAATAGAGAGAAGCACAACGCAGAAGACCAGTGTGCTTCCCCTTTCCTAAAAGAAGTGATCTACTTGCATTAATGAATGTTGTTGTTCTGCAATCAATAGTCACAGGAACTGGAAAGATTTAGACCACTGGCACATGCATTTGCAGACTAGAAAACCAAGGACAGCGTTTCAGGAAATGCAAATGCAAAAGACTGAAGACCAGGAGGGCTGGCTGAAACGAGAGGCTTCTTAGAGATACTGGCTTGTGTTAAATAATGGAATTTTAACTATTTAGTTCCCATTAAAATATTCTAAGCACTATGTCTGTTCTTAGACATACCTAAATAACAGCTCACAGACTTTTGGCAACACCTTCTCTAAATATTGTATTCTAAAGGTATGTTTAGGACTACGGACTAGCCCAACAGTTTCTTCTTCAATCATTTACATTCGTTGCAAGTAACAAGAAACATTAATCAAGGAGACTGAAGGCCTGTTCGCAAGGTGTTACTGTTTCTGAAGGCGAAAGTACACACTGGGAAGAAATACAACCAGTCACAAACACAATGCCTAATAACCCATCTGCAAGTTGTGATATGTTGCCTCAAACCTCGCTCAGATTTTACAATATATTAACACAGAGTTGATCTTCTGACTTTCAGTGTAAACTTGCTTAAAACAAAACAAAAAAATGAATAGAATACACTTCCCTGAAGGTAGGAACTTGTAATCTTCATTAACCCCATTATGTGCAATATCATTTCATCACTCTAACACTCCCTGCAGCTGCAGCAGTCTGGCAAGCACAAGTCACAAGAAAAACTCATTTACATACGGCTTCTGGCCTTGTTCACTAGAAAAATTTGCTAAGACAAATTACAGTGTCAAAAGAAAGCTCATTAAATTTTTATATCAGATTGCTATGTTACCCTTAGCTCCCTGGGTATTCATCCCTCTTTCTGTCGTTAGCTTTCAGTCCTTAAGGCTCAAAATATTTTCAAGGGCAGAAGAGGACCAATTATAAAAAAAAGAAGTTATTTGCTTACTGGTATAAAATGAAGCATACAACCATCACTAATTCTCATTTACCAAAAATATAGCTCAATTACCATGTCACACCAGACTGCTGAATAGCAAGATATTCCTGCATGCATTTAATTTAGTGCCAGTATTTGTGCTGAAGCTACAACAGCAATTAAACATACTGAAATGGGGATTAAGCACATTTTCCACCATTTGTCTGTCTATTACAGTGATGTTCTATTCAAAAAGGAACCCCCTGTCCATTTATTCAGGGGTGATATGATGATTCCAAAAGATTTAAAAGTCCTTTGACATCTGGAGAGGTTAAAAGAAGTATAATCTTCATCTTGAGCAACACTTATGTGGGTATTCTCAAGGAACAGCCATTTAAAGAATGGAGAAACATTAAAGCTACATTCCATATACCCATAAACTAAGTGCTTAAAGGCAGATAAACAATTCAGAAAGCTTTTCTGTTTAAAAATGGTAAACTGAAAAGTGTGTATTTGTCACCAAAAACCCAGTTTCAGAATTTATTCTTTTGAATCTGTTTTTTAACTGGGTTTGAACTATAGGTATTTTAGAAAACAGTGCTTATAAATTGTGTACATGGCCAATACACTGTTATGCATTTCAAACACTGCTTCAGTTTCTGTTCAAAAAGAGTGAATACATTAAAATTGTGATTTTATTCACCACCACTTCAACAACTTTTATGTTGCTTTTAGGCTTAACACATCTAAGTATCATTTCCTGGAGCGCAGCCATTCCCACCCAGCCCAAGCCAGCACAGCAGCAGTCAGGTAGGATCCAAACCAAAGCAATTACTTCTGAAACTTCACAGCAAGTAGAATTTCTCTCTTACACGTGTCACAGGCAGCATATGTTAAATCTTGCAATGCCCTTTCCCATCCTTCCCCCCCTTTTTAAGCTTTCTGCATTCTTAGAGTTTTGCTTAATCAAGATTATACTTCAAATTCAATGTCAACTGCTGATGTGCACTTTACCAACTACCAATAGTTTAGTTAGGTAACTAGCCCGAAGGAACATCACACCACCTGCCTAGCTCACACTTAAGCTCGCTATCACCTGGTGAGCAGAGTCAGGAGCGAGCCCTGGAATAAAACCATTCATTTAAAAAAAAAAAAAAAAAAAACATTGGGTGCTCACTAAGTAGCAATCCTCCAACAGGGGGGAAGGCAATTTGAGGTACGCATGCACATTCATCCTGACAGGCAATGATGCTAATTTGTCCTAAATCCCATCACAATAGGGTACTACTTCAAGCCTTGTCAACTTTCATGATGCGTGACAGCACTGTGGCCTCTCTCATTCCGCTGTCTCCCAGATTCACTTACCAGACAGTGGGGGTTCCAGAGAGGTGGGCCATTGGTGGAGCGTCCCAGCCAAGCAACCACAGCTTCCACCTGAATGTTAGAGCTTTTGTGCTGACAAGAATTCAGCTACAAGTCAGAGCTACTGATTTTTCCCAAGGCTTTCCATGTCGAGTATGCAGATGTGCAGGTGCATGCTCCCAGCCTGTGAACTTATGAATGAAAGTTCCACCCATAACAGGACAGGGAAAGACGAGAGCTTGCAGAGAAGCAGCAGAGGCACAGAGCTAACACAGTGCAAGTAGTAACCAATTTTTCCAGCTAAGCAGATAACATTTATTCTTCCAGTGAGAGGAATCCACACCTTACAGTTGAAGTAACCCATTAGCTTTAAGAAAAGGCTATCCAGCTTATATCCCTCTCACGTGATGCATCATTGTTAAAACATCCTCATACAGGTGGAGAGAAAAATGACAGCTTCTAAAAGCCAGCAGCAGAACCTAGTTCTCTGTGTCTCACTTAGCCACTGAACTATTTTATTTCTTTTATTCCACAGTTTAATAGGTACTTAAGAAAAGGGGTACTTTTTTTTTTTTTTAAGAAAGCTCCACAATTTGCTAGGCTTCCCAGTGGGCCTGGAAGTATCTTTTTCTCAGTTTCTTCAGTACAGATCATCTAAGGAATAAAAAATTGCTTAAATACATGAGGAATTTGTCCCTTTTCCTTAAGTTTTCAAAGTTTTGCTGTAAGTTTCTCTTCAAATGAGTCATCAGGTTTTTTAAGCATAAACTGTCTCAGTTTTCAATAAGTTATTTACACGTAATATATAATATTACCTAAAAATATTTATTAGGAAGTAGAAACAGGATATTCTTTATCAAGAAATACAGGAATAAAATTTTTTTTCAAGATACTAATCAAATAATGTATAATGAGCAACAAAGTCTCCTAAATTCCAGAGGAATAAAAGTGATAGTTGCCTCTTCTCCTTAAAGAAAGGCATTCAGGCTATAATACCTCCCTTAGATGTTGAACTTTTATCAAGAAAGGAAAGAAAGGAAATGTTAAGACCAAGTTTTAAATAACAGAACAAACCTTGAAGACACAGAAGACCAAGGTTAACATCTCTGCATTAAAAAGCAAAACCACCTGGTCTGGTACTTACACTAGGTCTGCACTTTTAACTCCAGAAGCAGCCTGTATTTCATGATTGGTAAGAGTGTTTTGGAAGTTTGAATTTGGAAATAGGCCAAAAGCATTTTCCTAGCAGTCCTTTTCACCAGTCCTTCCAACTCTGATGTAAAAAGTTTGCTTCATGAATTTTTTGTCATAACAGATACTTCTGCTAAAGATTTCAGTTTTAACTAAATTGGCACTTTTTACACTAATGTATTTGGTCAAAACTGACTTTTTTTTTTATTGTTCCGTCATCACAATTACACTGTACATAGAAGAGTGAAGAAATATATTTTCATTTTGTAGAATAATTTTCCTTTTGAAGTACCGATCAAATTTCAACATGGAAATAGATCTGTGTTTCAGCACCAAGCTTTGCAGCAGGCCTCGTCTGCCAGACGGAAAGGCTTCTGCCTTCAGAGTGAGCACGGCCCTAATCTAAACAAGCAGCATCATGACTGACATCTCTTCCTGGGCAGAAATCAATTTCCGCAAAAAAATTTCTGTGAGGTTTGCCATTTATTTTGTATAAACAAGACACAGTTACTGACATTTTTCTAAACCTTCTGCAATACTCTCTTGGCTCAAATGTAATAGTTTGCAGTAACTCCTGAGGGAGCTTTCAGTCTCCTGATGTTCACGAACTGATATTACTCATGCACATTTCCAGAAACACTCAACAAGTCCTCTCTGTCCTTCTAGCCAGACGCCTACCATGAAAGCCAGGTTGCTGGGCACCCAGCAGCTGCTCCAGCTCACGCGGACAGGCCCACTGCACTCAACCCTTTCCTGCCTTTGCACTAATTTATAAACAGCAAATTATGTTTAGGGTATTCTTTTATTTGACTTTCACCAAAGTATTTATTGTATACTGGCCTTGCTACCTGGAACTAAGTCAAGGGCAGAGCAACCCATTTGACATCTTCCTAGCTGTAGCAGCACAGCAACAGCCTTTAATGCTGTAAATGGCTTGAAATTGCAAACCACTTGAAATTTGTGTACACCAAAGACAACACAGATGAACAAAAATAACAACAGGTAGTGCTTAAACACCTTAACCGGTCTTCTCAATTTTCAAACACCAGCTACAGAATTGCATTTTACTTCTTGCTACTAGCTGAGCAAGGCAGCTTTTCTACCCAGAGCCTGTCAGTCTCCTAAATTAATTAGAGCCAGTTCAATGATCCATAACCAGGGTACTTTCTACAATCATTGACAATTGATTTCCATCTAATTCACAATGGGACAAGCTCTGGCCTCAAGAACGACCCAATATTCTTTCTTCACCCATGTGTTACTTGAGGGCTGAATTCACATAAGGATTTCTAATAAGAAATCATAGAATCATAGAATCATAGAATGGTTCAGGTTGGAAGGGACCTTAGAGATCATCTTGTTCCAACCCCCCTGCCATGGGCAAGGACACCTCCCACTAGACCAGGTTGCCCAAAGCCCCATCCAGCCTGGCTTTGAATACTTCCAGGGAGGGAGCATCAACGACTTCCCTGGGCAACCTGTTCCAGTGTCTCACCACCCTCACAGTGAAGAATTTCTTCCTTATATCCAGTCTAAATCTACCCTCTTCCAGTTTATAACCATTACCCCTTGTCCTGTCATTATCTATCCTTGTAAAAAGCCCCTCCCCAGCTTTCCTGTAGGCCCCCTTCAGGTACTGGAAGGCTGCTATCAGGTCCCCTCGCAGCCTTCTCTTCTCCAGGCTGAAGAGTCCCAACTCTCTCAGCCTGTCCTCGTAGGGGAGGTGCTCCAGCCCTCTGATCATCCTCGTGGCCCTCCTCTGGACCCGCTCCGACAGCTCCACATCCTTCTTGTGTTGGGGGCCACTGATGTCTCAATCTGTGCCACTGATGTCTCAGCTTTCAACAAGTTAATTATGGTGTCTGTGAACAAGCAACACTCAGAGGGGATTTTCTAGCATGTTTTTTGGGGAAGATTATTTTGTTTCTTTGTGAAGGTTCCTTTCCAAATTTATAAGGCACAATTACTTGACATGTGGTATGTCACTTAAAGAACATTCACACCATGTGCATAAGTCCCATAGGCTTTAGTGAGAAGTTCTACATACTGGATATGCCACAGAAGAACATGGAAGATCATGACAAATAAAACTTGAGTAGAATGATGGCCTCTGAATTTGCTAAAATTTGACACAAGCACCTAATTCTTCCTTCCCACTTGAGGATTTGGGATTACACTGATGATACAGGCTACTGAATCAGGCTTTTGTCCATTGCGAAATTCATAGGCCTGCTAGCATCCACTTAAACATTCTCTTCTCTTACAATCATGCTGATTTCATGGACTGTGTGCTCTGTCATTATGAGATGAACCGAGGTAGGAAGAGAGGAATCAAAAAAAAAGAAAAGAAAAGCCAAAAAAATGGCAGTAGCTATCCACAGCGTATGTCTCAAGACATGATAAAAACGATGTATTCTGAGGACCCGAAAAGGGAGGTCAGACACTAGTTAGACAAACACAGGCCAGAACAAGGTTCAGTTAAATAATAGAGTGTTTTCCACTTGGCGCAGTTCCAAAGCCTGCTGGCCTGCCTCGGGAGCTAATTAATATATATAGTCAGGCTACACTTAACTCTCTTAGAGAGGGCAGTAAATAACAAACTGTTCCCTTCAAGAAAGAATGTATTTGTGTACTCCTTAAAGTGAGATATTTGTAACTAGCACTTCCCTCAGCATAGTACATACCTTTGCCTTTCACAAGAGTTCACGGCCCTTTCCAGCAGAAGTGAGAAGCATCAAAAAAAATAAGAAAATTCCCTTTTTAAACATTTGTCCCCAGAAATCACTCCTGAAATTAGGAAATTTTGCAACATGCTACTACATTACGGCCAAGATATTCAGAAACATCTGTCAGAGTCCATTAATATATAATAATAATATATAATTAATATTAATTATAATATAATAACATGATATAATATTAATATAATAATAATAGCTTAATAGTTTAATTCACCTTTCACATTAAAACTTGCNAGGTGTCCTTGCCCATGGCAGGGGGGTTGGAACAAGACAATCTCTAAGGTCCCTTCCAACTTGAACCGTTCTATGATTCTATGATATTTTTTAAAATAATGTTATACTATGACTAACAAGATGCTACATTTCTTACAATGACCCAGAGGATACATTCTTGAGCTCGTTTGGCAACACTTTCAAACCTGCTCTCTACCTGATACTGGAAACAGCCCAATGGTACAAAACAAACAATGACTAACTAGGTCCAGATTTTTTATTCTTCTGCACATTGTTTTTCTTGGGCATATTCAATCACTACAGCACTGAAATGTCATACACACTAAAAGCACTAAGTGGAAATACCTAGCAATGAGCTAATAAACTGGTTTTGTGTCCTCCGGAAGTTAAAGATTTAGCAGCACTAAAACCTCAAAACAGGTCTTAGACTATTAATAGATCTGTTAATTTCTGACAGCAGGAGTTTAACCACATACAAGATTCTTAAGTTAAAAATCAACAACAGTCCAAACAAACTCTGGAAAACCAGTCTGGAGCAGTGGAAGCAAATGCTTCTTAAGGAGCTAGTCTGTAGCACTGTTGGGATCCTGTTAGAATGACGCCAGATTATTCTAAGTCACTGACAGGTTTTGTTTCCTCCCACCACCACAGTATTAATCCAAGACAGCAGTGTGATATAGCTTACTGCAGAGGGGAGTGAGCTGGATTCTTACTTCCTTCTTTGATGACAAAAATAAACCTTGTACTGAGAGCAGTTATAAAAGGCATCTTCAGCAGTAATTCTTGAGTTTAATTTATGAGAGCAATGTGCACAGGAGTAACGATTTGTTTGGAATGCTACATTTCCTCTAACCCCTAAATATATATTTTAAATTCTGAGGTACCAGGTCAGAATAACACATCTGAAAGAAATGGCTATCTTTTTTTTTGTGCTCGAATCAAGATCTGTTGTCATTCTTTCCAACAAACCATTTATTTGAAACATGTTTCCAAAACCTTTTAGCCCATGCCAGTGATTCTACTTAATCACTAATAACCACTTAATTCTCAGAATGTTTACCCTGATACAGAATCAGACATATTCATAAAATGTAAGGGAGGCATTCCTGTAACACTTCACTTGTAGCTTCAAAATTTTAGCTTTATAGATTACAAAAAACTAAGAATATTCCTTGGAATTTTAACATATCAATATCAGCACTGCCCAAACAGGAGCTACTCTCAGTGGATTATCAAGCACTTCAAGAAAGCTTTAATACTGCATCATTATAAAGGCTGGCAGTCCTCTCATTAAGAATTAAATGAGCTATGCACAGCAACTGAAAATCTTTACTATTTGTAATATAGCAAACCTTTCAAGCAGAAAAACAGTACAGCTGTGCATTACCTCTTACATTGATTGGATGCTGCGAGCCCATATCTGCGTGGAGGTGTGCCCACTTCAAGAGAATTTCAACAATTTCTGCCTGAGCTGCATGTTAGGATTCACAGCACATCTACAGTTTGTCATAGGCAGTACCCTTGATACTATTTGATTTCAAAGCTGCTTGCTACAAATCCTCTGCAATCAGGTTGTGCTTGTTATTAATACCTTTAATCTGACTTCAGACAGGAAATCTAGTGCAGTGTGATTTGGCCAAACAGACTGAACAGCAATCAGTAACCATATCTGATGGATTATGTTCTTTTTACAATATTTATGGCGAGCAAGGAACACAAAAAAAGCATGTACACTCACACCTGTGTGTTACTGTGCAGGCAGGCTCTGGAGTTCAGTCCATTTGTATTCTCACCATTATGTTCTTTGCATCAAGATCAGTTCAAAAGAAAGCATTGTGGGGAAAAGGGATATACTCTCTCTCTAATTAAATGAAATATTCACAGCTTTTATCAGTTAAACATAATAAGTATTACAATTTGCATACACTATGAGGTAAGTAGGAATCCCAAGCACTGCAACCATGCTATTAGCGTGTATTGCTTAGTGTGTAGTGCTAAGCAATAGATATTGCTTTCTTTTTGCAAATTTAGCTGAAAGTCCAGGAGCTACTTGGATCTTAGGAAAAATAAAAAATAACCATTTCTATTCTCCCTCAGGAAAATGTCTCTCATCACTTCACTACTACTCATCCCTTCAATTTAAGATTAATTTAAACTGCCATTAAAGCTGTAATTCTGAGACCCATGAAACTAGAAGCCAGCCATGGTACTAAAGTGAGTTTTCCTTTCAAGAAATTAATTCTGATAACTGTTCCTCCCTATTTTTATTATTTCATAACGTTAATAATTATTATTAATGTAAATATTAATCTTCTCTGGATTTAAATCAGTTGCCTATTTCACACTGGCAATCAGTAACAGACAGCAGCAACCCCTGCCTCATTAACGTGCCCCAGATACGAGTCATTCCACTGGCTTAAAATATATTCTTAAGACTTAGGATCTACTGAATCAGTACCTTTTAAGGAGAAAGTTAGGGAAATCCTAAAATGCTACATCCAGTTCCCGAGACTATTCTGTCATATTTGTCTATACCTCCTAATACACATTCAGGAATCCAAGCACTGCTTGTAATCTTTATCTAAATGTAACAACTAAAAGCCAAATCTGCAACAGGAACATTTTCCATTTAGTAAAAAGGTCAAAAGAAGGCTGAGGAATTTTGCCGTATAGATCTTGTGGTACTACGTATTTGGTAACTGCATTTGGTGAACAAAAACCAAGATTCCATCATTTGCAGAACAGGTTGGAATGGGTCAATCATGCTGATGGTTTGCAGGGAATTATTACTGATAATCAACTCATCAACACTTGAGATTAACGCAAGCAAACATGTCTCACAGAAATTTCTTTATAAGTCCCTTTTCCAAAAAAAATTTGCCTGCCAGATAACAACTGTCACCACTGACACTCTGAAACATCTAATAGGGTTCTTCTTCCTTTGTCTGGGCTTTTTTTTTTTTTTTTTTTTTCGGGAGGTGGGTTGGTTTTTTCACTTGGTTGGTTTTGGAGCGTGCACAGGGGTGGTTTGGGGGTATTTTGGGTGAGGTGTAGAAACAAATAGTGTAATTTCCACCTGCTGTCTATTGATTTTATTTCTATCACATAAGCACGGATCTCCAAGCTTAGTTGCATCTAAAATGCTCACTCACACACATCTCTGGGGCCCATCAAGTCAGGATGGGAAACGACAGACTGTCTTGGGAGAAAGGAAGAAAAAAATAATCCAATATTGATGAAAATAAATAGCAGGCAAGGCAGATATTTTAAAAACAAACCATGTCAAACTAACCTAATTTCCTTCTATCACAAGTCACAAGAGCTTGCAGACATTGAGTAATTGGCAGGATTCCAATAACAGATCTGTAGGAGGTTTGTTGTCAACATTTCATACAACAGTCCTAAGCAATCTTGGAAAACAGAAAAATTAAACTATTGTATGGTAAGAGAGAAAACAACTGAAAAATTCCATTCAGATATCAGTTATTAATGATTACCTGTCAAGAACACACCAAGAAGGTTTCCCCAAGACCTGCTCAGCAATTTTGTGAATCACCTGGATGATGGAGTAAGCACTACTCTTAACCAAAGACACAGCTGATACAAAGCTAGGGACTACGGTCAAGGTGTAAAACGGGCTTAGAATTCAACATGAGAGTATAGAATTTTAAAAGTGGTGTCTATAGGATATAAATAGTGCTAAGCTCAAGGGATTAACAGCCATAAATACATGAGGAGGAGAAAGTGGCTAAGTAGGAAGCCTGCTCTGGAGTTACAGTCTACCACACGCTGAACAGAGGTTAATAGCAAGGCTGTTGCTTGTAAGTCAAGTACCACACTACAGTGTGAGATGAGAATACAGGGAATGTTTCCATTCCGCACAGATCATTACAGTCTCAGCTGGAGAACTCCAGCACAACGCTTAGGTACCACACTTGAAGAAACACGCGGACTGACTGGACGAGTTCCAGAAACTGATCTCTGTTCAATGGAAAGAAACTAAAGAACAGTATTGCTTAATCTGCACAAGTGAAGACCATGGTAAGAAGTCTTAAAATATGAAAAATACCACCAGAAAGAAAAAACAATAATTCAGTGGAGAAGAATTAACATGATAAAATTGCAACAAAAAGGACCAAAAGCAGAGATGTAAAAGCAACAGAAAAAATGACAGATTGTACATGAAAGAACGACGTAGAAGGGTGAAACAGAACACAATACATCTCTCAACTGCTACTTATTCCAACTACATAAAATAGAACTGATATGTAACAGCAACTTTTAAATATAGAACTTCAGTCTAAGGCAATATTACACATATTCTCACACTATGAATATTCTTCATTCTTCCATTTAGCAAAATATTGAGTTTATGTCTAAGCCAAGAGAGATTCTGTTTATTTCAATCTAAAATTTCTCTCAATTAGAATCACATTTAATCCACAAATCAGAACAAGCAAAATCTTTAAACTCAGAGGTAACCCACCGGGGGAACACGAGTCTCAGAAACGAGGAAATAACGTCAAAACTAAGGGGTGCTGCTGGTAGTTCACTGTTAGCAGGACCAACAACACAGAGACTGAGTGCAGAGAAAAAGATTCATCCTACACCTGCTGTGTGTCCACATGGAATTTATCCTCTTTATGGCGATACATCATCGATATTTAAGATGCACCATCACTGAGTTGCCTTTTCTATTCAATCACTGTTTTTCAACACAAGCCCTACTCAACATTATTTTTCAGTTATAGCTATAGGAAACTGAATCTTAGAAAGCTAACACTTTACACAAGAAAACTATGGATCTAAGGTATTTATATAGTGTCCATTTATTGTAGTATCTAGGCAGATCATGGTCATTAACAATTATTCTCCCAATATCACTGTGAAGTCCGTACGCGTACATTCACAGGTTCACATTCCTATAATGCAATAGAGCACAGACTTACTCTGGCTTTCAAAGAGTTCACACCATTCATTTGTTGTTGCTTTGTAAATTCTTTGATAAATTCCTTTGTAAATTCCACAAGAAAAACAAACAAACAAAACTATTAGCTTGTCAATAGCCTGAATGCAATTTGCCAGTTTACCTCTATCAGTTAATGCCACACCACAACACTTAATAAGCAAAAGCAGTGCTCCAGGAAGCACGTCTCCAGGCTTTTAGTGGAGATCAGTTCAAAACTATTTTTAAAACGGAGAAATGAAGTATGTACCTCTGTGAAGAGAAAAAGTATCAAAAGATACATCTTAGTGAAGAATTTCTTCTCACCCTACCTTCCTTATATCGGCCATTGCTATCATTTTTACTAGCTAACGTGTGCCTCTCCTAAAGTACAGATGCCAGCTCATAAACCACAAGTACTCCTGCGCTGAGATGCCAGCTCAACCCAGAGTCTGCCAGTTAACCAGATCAATTACAGGAGGCTGCTCAGCCGCCCTCTGTGCCTCCTATTAATGCACTCCTCAGTTCAGGATGAAACTCCCTCACTATGAAAGACAGCAATGCTGACTTTATTAGTTTAAATTATTTTTAAACCTGAGAAAAATAATGAATTCTTATTTTGAATAAATGCCACAGCAGAATGAAAAAGCGCTGCATTAAGCACTTCACTGCTTGCCAACCCTAATGACACCTTGATTAACACAGCAATCAAAGGTAAGGGAGCCAAGCAGCCTCAATGGGCCATATGCAGCAATGCTGTGACTTATGGCTTTGTATTTTCACGTTGGCCTCTCCAGCACCATCTGATAAATCAACACACAAGCCATTAAATGGTTCATTATCCCAGTAATATGATTCATTCTCTCTACCAGGAAACACAAGAGATGATGGGCATCTTCTACTTGCAACCATGACTGTCCATCAATATAACAGATTAACTGTATGAGGGAGTTCAGTTTGGTGTAGAGGTCAGTGGGATGCTTCACATGATGATTTTTCTTCTGCAAGGCTTGACCTCTTATCAGGGGAAAAAAAAAAAACAGCATGGACAAAGAGGGGAAGAGAATGTGGTTATCCTGCTGTGTAGATAACTTCTTAAAATAACTAGATTAAAAAATAGGAATCGTGACAGTAGAAAAAGTATCAGGCCCCACATGCACCCGGCTAGCCCTTTTCATACATGTAGTCAACAGATTTGAGTTGGACAGATTCCTTCTTTCTTAAGAAAGCAGAACTTAGTTGTAGCTCAAAATGGAAAATAATTTGTGTATGATCTGAGTAGGGTCACTCGGGAAAAGGACGGAAACTTGTTCAGGTTAGGGGGATTTTTTTGTCATTATTTTCACCCCTCCTACAAAGTATTCTTAGAGTAATTCCTTTCTTACAGTAATAATATAACTGCTTTAATGAAGTCCATACTTGCAGAGGCAGAGCCCTCCATTCCACTAAGTGGACTTGTCAGTTCACTTGCAAGGATGTCCAACTGTTCTTAGGCCTAAAAACAATGAAACGTCCAACTGCCAAACTACCCAAGGGTGTTCAGCATCCTGTAGGATCAAGCCTTAGTTTCCTGAAAATAAATAATAGCTAATGTGAATCTTTTCAAGCTTTTCATCACTTTGCTCCTTCAAGGTGGTATAAAAGGTTTTATTGGATTTTTTGTCATATACCATATTATTTTATTTCTTGGGTTTTATGTCAACTATACTCTGCACTTGAGTGTTTTGAAAAAAACATTTCCTGGGAGGTTTTAATTTTAAATGTCAGTGCATTCTAAACAGTCCTGCACTTCCACAAAAGCACTGATCTAACATAATCCCACCTCAGTAAGCATTTCCTAGGAATTCAATGAAAGTGACAGCACCAAAATTGTTTGTAGATATCATACTGGGAACCAAATTTCACAAACTGTTACTATGCACAATTAGTAGATGTCCAAACAGAGGAATCTGCCATTCTAAATTCAGTTACAGAAAGAGTTTTATGGCATACTTGCAAATCTGTTTTCCTATATTCGGGGAAAAAATGTCTCATAATTATGTAATATGACAATCCTTCAAAGCAGAGATATTTTCTCTGAAACTGAAGGGTACAAAGTGAAACAAACATTTCTGAAAGACTCTTAAGATGCAAAATTATTTTATTGAAGTTGACAGCAGTTAGGTGTGTCTCTTGACCTAGTACCAGTGGGGCAGATCCTCCGAGGGGCTGAGGTTTTGGCCTCAACAACTAACCAGGGGTCAGATGCTACCAGGAATACTAGAATCCTTTCCTACTACAGAGAAACATGTCCAGAAAGTGCTTAAGCAGGCTTACTTGTAAGGCACTCAGTAAACTAGAAGCATTGAGGAAAAAAAAAAAAAGTTTATGAATTTTCAGACGTTAAATATTTAGCTCATGATTAGGTTTAATGCTGCCATAAACTGAATTTCACTAGTCAGGTGATTTCTTCCAACGTTACCACCTTTTCTGATCAGGATATAAACAACTACATATCTTTTCAGTAAATATTGACAAGTATCAAATGCAATGTAAATAATTTCAAGGAAGACCTTTCAAAGACACAGGGACTCTAAGTGATCCAGTACTGAATTCCAGAGGTCTGGGTTAGGTTTTTGTTTGGTTGGTTTTGGTTTTTTGTTTTTAAATACAATTTACAATAATGCACTGTATAGAAACAAGAATTTAATCAACCTATATATGAAAAGAAAAAAGAGCATGTTATATATAAAATAATACACGTGTCAGTTGTCTTTATTAGTGTTTTGACTTGAAAGCTATTGTTTTCTAAAGTACTCCCTAAACTGGAAACATCTCATAACCTCATAAAACAAACAATTTCCAAGAGCAATTACATGAAATACAAGACAATGTAGTGTTACTATAGCAACACTTCCACATTTGTAGACTTGTATGTTTATTTTAACTGCGACTCTTGACACTGCGTGGGGGCTCTTCCGCACAGACAGACAGCGGTGGAGCACCATCACCCCACAGAAGCCAACAGATTTGGTCCTGAAAGCAGAGCTTGGCCTATGAGAAATCCCCCCTGCTAGTACACGTCAGCAACGGATTTAGCATACATGCGTACAGAACATTGGACAACCCAAACTCTGATTTCTAAGCACTCCTTAATGAAACAGCAATCACTATCAGCGTGCCAGTCATTACACACACATACGCATGCAGCGTGTGCATCCCAGTGTAAGCTTTGGTGTAGCTGGACAAACAATAATTTGAAGGTTATCATCCCGCACAGAAGTGAGGAGAGCTATCTTTAGAAGGAAATTGCTTAAAGGCAGTCATGTTTTTTTATTTGTTTTGTCCTTAGATGCAGGTTTTGTAAGCTTTTAAATAGGAAATTTTATACCAGAGTGCCTTCTAGTGGTTATGGAGCTACAGATCTCAGCTTGAAATAGAAATCATAGCATTTAGCACATCATTATTCAGTAAAGGAACCAACACAAAAATATATTTATAGATATATTGGAAATACTTGTTGTAAGTCAGAACCATAGCTTTCCATGGTAATGCTATTTATAAATATAAATGCTATTTATAAACAGAAACATAATTAAAGGATTAGAAGAGATTACTTACCAGATGAATAAGCAAGAAAAGAACAGATAAATACACAGTTCAGCTTTGGGAATACACTTCGTGTGGATTGCAAGCTTATGCCAGGTGTTAAGAATTAGCAATGTCATAACTTAATTTCATTGAACAATCCTATTAGCAATATTTATCAGAATGATTTTTAACCATAACAGCTACTTATCGAAAGTTTATGTAACATTGAGCCATTAAAACAGGGCTGTAATTCTTGGAAGAGACTGCAGAACAGACCAAGAACCAGACCAGCACTGAAACAAGGCACAGTGAGTACTTCTGTAACAACTTCCTCAGGTACGTCAAGCACTACGGACCCAATCATCAGGCTTGAGGCTACAAAAATACTACAAAGAGACCCTCCATCTTAAAACGTTACTGGAAAAAATGGAAGCTACTGACGAGGGAAAGGGTGGGGTGGCAACTGTGCTCAGAGATGCGTGCATCGTCCCCTAACCCCCAGCTTAGCTCACCAGCACTATACTACTGCATTGAAGTCACCTCGCCAAATGGCCCCTCTCTCTTCTGAAAGCATGACAAGATGAATGTATGGAAGGTGTTGGGAAATCATGTCACACTCAAGGAGAAGCAAGAGATTGTGCTCTGAAAGGAGGCTGAACTCACTAAGGGTCTCATACGTGCTTCAGAAAGGATGCTTAATGGTTCCAGGAAACCTAGGGAGGGCTTCAGTCAAATTAGGCTACCACACTTACAGTTAGGAAAGATTCAAAGCCAACTGTAAATCAACAGAAGCTACAGAAGGCAGATGAGCAAGCCATGCTCTCCAAAATCACTGCTGTGACCAGCAACCAAGTAATCATACACTCATCGCTGATAATCACCCAGTCCAAAAGCTCACACCACTGTTAACATAATCCCCAATGGAAATTTCTCAGGGCAGTTTTGTGTCACAGAATTTATTTCTCATACATAATTATGTGATTAACTTATTTCCACCTGTTGAAAAACACAATGAAAAGCTCTAGTAATTTATGGAATTATGTATATAGATAAAAACTAAGAATTATAAACACCAACTGAAGCACCACCTCTGCTAGAGGGCCCTCAGAAAATCCCTAAGCAACATAGAAAATCCGTTTTTCCTGGCCCCTCCCCTCGGGGCCGCCCGACCGCCCCTCAGCGCGGCACAGCGCCTTCGGGCAGCGAAGTCACCCGAAGCCTCACAGCGTGCTCTGACGCCTACCTCGGGCATCCCACGGCCACCGCCGGCAGCCCCGGCGGGACGACGAGCTCCGGGACACGGGGCCAGCTCGACGCGGAGCGTTCTGGAAGCTGCGGGCGGCCCCGAAGGCGGGGGCCGGTGAGCCGTTGGCGGCCGTTAGCCCGGCACGCGCTGCCGCCTCCGCTCGCGGCTTCGAACGGCGGCTCGCGACCAACGGCCGCCCCGCGCGCTCGCCGCGCTGCGATGCTGGCTGCTCGTCCCGGCCTTCGGGCGAACGCCACCTCAGGCAGTGCAGGCACCGAGAGCTGCTCCGGGGTATAGCTCCAGCCCCATAAAAGTACAAAACACAGTACAGAACTGTGGTTGTGACAATGTCATCTTATAAGGCTGTAATAAAACAGTGCCATGTTGCATAACTTTAAAACAGCCCAGCAGTGCCTCTGTATGGGCTCACTCTGAAAATTTGCCACAGTCCCATGTAATACAGAAGAGTAATTCAGTTGACCCCAGTGAGGCTAACGCACACCTGCAAAACTAAACACCCTGGGAAGTGGAATCTTGGCTAGACAACACACTTGCTCCTCAGCAACATCCCCCGGTGGGAGCTGAGCCAGGCACACCCTGCTCCTCCCCCACAGCTCTCCCTCCCTCTGCTAGGAGCAGCTTGTAGCTAATTATGAACACTAGAGGTTTTCATTGCGTAAGTGTTCCTTCATCCCTTTGTGATGTATGGAGTTCTGTGTATCTGACAATGATTTCAGGTTAGCTTTGTACACAAAGCCGTGCAAAATACCTAATGTATGACCACACCTGTGATTCCATTCTCTCCATTCCACTCTGTGCATCACAGAATTGCCTTTTAACTCCTCCATAGTAATGTATGCCCTGGTGTTTACATATCCCTTCCAGGTAGAGGAATGATACTAAAATGAGTTTTCCATACTGTATGTAAACAATTTAATAAAAGGAGAGTAACTTACTCTGTTACAGTTTCTCCTTTCTTTCAATTCATCTGTAAGCATTCTCTTTCCCCTCATCTGTCTCCCCCAAAACATTACTGAATCTGGTTTCAAACACTGTACTTAAACCAAAAGAAAAAGTGCCCAGTGCTTTCCTTAGGTGGATAACAAGACGAGGGTAGATTGAAACTGAATTTTCATTTAGTTCAGCTATTGAACAGGAAAAAGAAATGTTGATGTTGCTCGCATTTTTACAAGCTGCAGAACAAACAGGGAGACCAGGAAAAATGGCTGTATCAGACCTCTAAAACTGTTTTCTGGGAGTTAAGAACTCACTATAGGCCAAACTTTTTTCTTCATCCTTTCACTGTAAAGTTGCAAGTGCGTATTGAAACTTTTCACACTTTTTAACCTTTTAAAAATAATTTTTGGAATGAATGGCTCTTATCTCAAGCAACAGTAGCCAGGATGAGGCACAGATGGAAAAGCAGTTATTAATCACTGAGCTTTATAGCTGTGTAACACACCATTTCTAAGACAGATTTCTTGAAGCTTCCAGGAGAAGGAGGGAAGGGCAGGAGGTTGTGTCCTGCATAAAACTGGTAATGGACTCCTGTATTCCCACCTTTTTGCTGGTGCTTTATAGTTCAGCAAGATACATGAGCTGTTCATGCCAAGTTCCCATTTGTAAGACAAGAGAACGTCTTTCACCATATTTAGCGGATTCGTGAGGAGAACAGATAATTAATGTCTTCAAAAAACTTTAAAGATAAAGCAGAAACATTGTTTTTTTCCTCCTTCCCCTGCCTTCAGCTTTACTAGAAGTTCCTCCTGCTGTGCACTGCCTACCACTTAGCTTTTCCAGGAGGCTCTCTGCTCAGAACTGTTCTAATCCTCTTGTGAGTTCCTGCTCTTTAATTTAGAAGTGATTGATTGTAGTGGATCCATTCCATTCTACAAACTGCATGTTAATCAGTTAATGTTAATTGTAGAAATGCTAATTCCTTAATACTTTATGCTGTATTGGACCAACAGACATTTTTGCATAGGTTTATAGATTAAGTCTTTTGCATTGTTGATGCATATCATGTCAATAAAGACGCTTCTTAAACTGATATCAAGTCTTAAGGATGGAGATTTTTAATTTTATATGCTGACAGAATACTCTAAGTTTCATTTCTGTTTGACACCTTTTTATATTTCAAACTTACAGGAGGCAATCACAGTAATAAAACGTGCAAGAACAAGGCAGTATTGAGATAGCACCCTGGTAGCAATTAGAGAGTGCTAGTGTTTTGGCACTTCATTTGGCATTTCATTTCACACCCAAATGTTTCCTGAAGATTTTTGTTTTCTAGTTTTTTTTCAAATATGTACAAACAAATACTAACAATGTTTTTCATATACCCACATCTGTCAATAATACCTTTCAGCTGCACATCACAGTTAACTGGACAGCTACCATAAAAGACAGCCAAGAAGAGACTGAGTTTTCTTTTACTAAAGAAAGCAATTGTACTGAAAGAAATCAATTTGTATACAAAAGTCATAAAAAAAATGCAGAACTATCTACAATTATGGAAATAGAAATAGTATTTAACCAGATGAGAATTTTTCAACTAGACAGCGCATGGATTTGGCACATGCTACACAAATTCTGTGTTTTCATAGCTTCAGTGAACAGTAACCGCCCTTCTACAGCTGATTCTGAGATGGGTGGTATGTGTATTTGCCATATCAATACAGAAGGAAATGTTTTAGGTCAGTTAAAATTAAAAGAATGTAATGTTGACCTGCTTTACTAAAATAGTTGATGAAATCCCAGCTTTATAGTTTTGCTCTTTATCAATATGTTTTATTAGATTGCTTCATAAATAGTCTTTCCTGCTTCTGAAATGCACAAGATCTCATACTACTGCAGGTAGTGAATCAATGGAATCAATATCCATTTCTGATTGCTATTAGACAGACAGCAGTTTACCTGAACACTTGAGCTTTAAAGAGCAAGCTTAAATCTTACAGGAGACAATTATGTCCTTGCTAAATTTAAACTGAAGAAAATGGCTGTAGTACCTTCAAAAGGCTCCCACTAAGATAAATATTGTTAGTAAAAGATTGTAATAGAGTAGCTAGGACACAAAAATGTATAGGGCAGATAACCTACCAAATAGGTGGTTATGTAACAAAAATTATGATGGTTATTCTATCTCGAACAGTGGGTTTAATTATATGTTCCAGAAAGGAGTAACATTTTAAAGCTATCCTTTACTACATAAGAGCCCTGCTATCTTAGTTTCTACATTCCCACTTTAATTTTCTTTATTTCCTAACTCTAACTTCTTTTCTAAAAAGAAAGAATAAATACTTCTGTATGTTTTTCCCTTAGATGTCTATTTTCTTCTCCTTTTTGAAAAAAATAGCTTACTTGAAAGGAATTTGTAAAGGCAGTGGAATTCTGTCTGTAGTGTTATCAGATACCCTTGAGGATTCTCTAATTCCTACAAAATTCTGCTATTTGTGGTGAGTCTGAAAGCAACCAGCTATAGGACACAGTCTCATATAACTTTAAGAGAAACATAGCTGGAAAGAAAAAAAATCCCAAATATTTCCCTTCTGCAGAATTTTTGCTAATGCATTCACATAGGCTATTTACAGAGTAACATACTCAATGTTGCACTAACTTTTAAGAGATATCCTCTTCAGATATTAAAACATAAGATTATGCAAGTCCATTACCTGTGAATTACTGCTCAAAGAAAATGTTTTTTTGTTTTTTTTTTTTTTAAGGTACAGGCTTACATTCTTTCTTCAGTAGGGTTTTGGTATATGTAAGACTAGAATAATTTGGCCTGTGGGAAGTTGTTAAACTAATTTATAATACAGAGAACTAGTGACACAGAAAACAACAGCAGACAGTATCTATAAAAAGCTCTCATGAATATTCAGGCTTTTGTTTTAAGTAATAGCATACATTATCCTACTCAAAAATTAACATTGATAGGAGATAAGAAAATTGTGATTTTAGGCAGGGCAAGAGTAAATTCCACTTACAAAGATGTTAATCTTCAGCTTGGCAAAGTATATTATGTAATAGTTTCATAATTCTGCCTACATATTAAAGACCTGAATGTTTACATTTGCATTCAGAGCAGGTGTTGGACAGGACTTGCAAAGCCTCATTTTCCAAAGGTTTAAAATCAGGAAGTACCTTATTTCTAGAAATGTAGATCCCACATCCATACCATGTGCATTCAAGGAAAACAGCTGGAAAGGAAATTAGTACTTCATTACTGTTGCTTATTGTTTACCTAGTGTTATATATCAGTACTATATAGTGTTATATCAGAATATCCAAATGTTCTGATATTCGAATAATTGAATATCAGAATACCCGAATTGCATTCTGGTTCCGTGAAAGTTAGTCCTGTACCATACCAAGTGGGAAAGAAAACAGCTTTACACACGGCTGGCCATGTACCACAACTACTAGAACGTGGATGGCTTTAGAGTGCCTCCATGTTGTGTAAGTAGTGGCTCAAAGCTACACTCCCCAGACTCAGCTCCTGTTCAAATGGGGACAACTAGGGGACATTACAGGACAAAGTCCTTTGCAACCCCTTTCAGCAATTTGGATAAGCCTAGGAAAGCCCCAGACAAGTACAAGTTCTCACATCCTTTAACTCCTTGTGAAGACCTCACACAATTAAAATACAGGTGGTTTCTGACCATCATGTAGACATGGGGCACAGATTGAGGAGCACGTTATGCTTGAGGCCAGTGCTTGGCTCATCCTCTTATGAGGAATCTATAGTTGATGCAGGCCCAGAGAACATGCTAACACTGGTATCATCTTATAAACCCTGTCACTCTGCATAACTTACCATATGCCCATTTTCCATGCCTGAGAGGCACAGAAGGCCCTTTCCCACAATAAACTGTCTAAACCATCTATCTGAAGAGGCCACTTTTCTCCTAGATCTATTGTGCATGCCAGTACTCTGCAACAGGGTTTCTCTTCTTTCCCTTAACAAGCGCATCTCAATGTTTCCTTATTCAAGGCTGTATAGAATGGCACCCTAGAGAATTCCAGACATTTTGTGGCAGATTTGCACAGAAGCCCCCAGGATAAACAGGAATGGAGCTGAAGTACACTATATTTCATTATGAACTCTTGATTGCAGTTTATCACCAGTGACCCCTGTGTCAGAAAGCTGACCACAGCTCCAGCTGTGGGAAAGTTTTTTAGTGACAGGAAACAAATATAGTTAGATACAGTCAGCCATTCATGCCCTTTGGAATGAGAATATTAACAACAGTCTGCGTAGAATTTCACATTATCAGGTAGTCCTGCAGCTAGAACGCTTCAGGAAAGCCTCTCTGAATTTTACTACTGCAGCTATTTATCAAACATAACCAAAGTGGAAAAAAAAGTCAAACTCCAGAACAAACAACTAGCACAGAAAGATTTTGCTAATCCCTTCAAGTTTTCAGTTATTGCTTATTTCAGGAAGAACACAGAATTCCTGAGGACATAAGAGCTTGGCACATTTCATGTAAAGCAAAAAAATTGCCCTTCAAATAGGTTTTCAGGTTTTAAGATCTCTTTCCATACAGCTTTTCTGTTTTCCTTTGGGGAATAAAGGGATTTTTTTTTTCTGCCTGAGATTTCACAATATTTACCTTTCAGCAGCCCCTAAAAGTAATAAAATGTTCAGCTCCTAAAGCCCAGGAATGGAAAGACATTGCCAGAATCACTTTGCTCTTTGTTCTTTACTTGAGGGAAGAAGGAAGACATTTCTGGATAAGAAAATAGTGCAAGACACATTCGACCATTTTACTGCCAAAATGATTATGACTGGCAGAAAATACATCTGTTCAGTGCAACACCAACGTATTTTCCATTATTTCAGTTATCACTAAAGACATTATTTATTAATGTTTTCACAGCCCTCCGCACACACAAAATATTCACGTGTCTTCAACAATTAACATCACATTACCAAGGGGGAAAGCAGTTTCTCAGTAGAGAGCAACTAACTCCCACCCTACATATCACACATTATTCTACAGACTTACTCATGTAACAAAGACCTAGCTGTGATGATGCATGCAAACAGTGAGCCCTGCCAGACAAGATGCTTGGCAGTCTTGTCTGCTTGGGATGTCCCTGAGGTAAGCAATCCAGAGCAAGCCAGGGATATTCTTATTTCAACAAAGGAAATATAGTTCACTGACTTATTTTTGCTCCGTTTAGCAGTAGGCATACATTCCCAGATTTTAAGTTGGCAAGGTAAGGTTATTTTGTTAGGAACATACTATATATCTATCTCCAGGTTCAACAAAAAACACTACAGTTCTCATTTGAAAATAATTAGTATTTCTCACTTAAATAGACCATTGTGCAAATAATACTGCAAGTGTACACATTTCACTACATATGTTGAAAACCCATACCGAGAATGGAAAGTCTACTGGGAAAGATGGTGTTATGCAAATGAAAAAGTGAAATTGCCTCAGACAGGTTCTTTGCAATCCCAGGCAAAGTATTATACATGTTAACAATGGACATACAGAAAGGTTTATGAACATGCACAAAGGTTTCACAAAAGTTTGACTCACATTACCAGCGACAGCAACCTCCCACCCAAATGATGCTTCTCCAACAAGTAGCAGATCTCAGAGAGAAAGAGATGATCCTCTCCATGGCTGGCCCTTAAATGATCCCAGGGCAGCCCCACGCTGGGTCCACCCTGTCTGGTCACAAGGGGAGCACAGGTGCAAACAACTTGCCTGTGCTCCCAGGGTCAGCCACAGCCCTTCACCAGGTGCTAAATCACTAGTTCAAGCCCTGACCTAACAGTTTCCCTACAGATGGACAACAGCATGAGGCATTCTTCCTAAAATAAATCATCTATTCTTCCCCAAAGTAACCTTTCCCAATTACAAAGGCTCTTTAAAAAGAGGTTTGCCTCTACTAACGCACAAAACTGTTGAATGGGAATCACCCTTCCTGTGCTCTCATTCACCCTGGGACAGAATCATGGTGGATAACCTGCACGTGTGCAAAACACACTTAAGATCTAGTGTCACTAACGGTTCAACAGCTCTTACTCTACAGAGCACTATGTTAGCATTAATAAATGAAAGTTGGAGAAATACAACTGATAACTAGAAACAAGACAGTTTCTCTAACAAATAGGAATACTTAGGATTCCCTAACCCAACCATTCACTTACAAATATCTCAAAACTCACAGGAGTCCATGAGCTTCTGAGGTCTTAGACTCTTTTTAGACACGAAAACTAGTAAACAGGGCTTCCTCCACCAGTGACTTCACAGCACATTCCACCATAACCTGCTGGTTCATTTCTAGATGTGTCTTGTTAAGCCTCATCTCTTTTTCTCCAGCACATAATCACAAAAGAAGCATATAGTATATAGGCTGAAAGGAGCCCTAGTGTTCTGCATAAAAACTTTCCACCTGCAATGATATAACTTGTCTTTCGTTAAGGGATCAAGTTGTGAGAGCAGGCCTGAATGGCAGAATTAAGCTTCAAAGTTACAAAGCATCTAAAACCTTAGGCAAAAATCTTGTTCTGTTTATTTTTAAAGTCAAGCAAGTATTGATGCAATACAAAGTGAACAGGATATTTTACAAGGCTCCATGCATTTCTACCAGAGTAGACTCTGGTAGAAGAGTCAGAGAAGAGCCTGGTAGAAGAGTCTTAGAGAAGATTCTAAGGATTGATAACCATTTTTATTAAAAAAAAAAAAAAAAGCCATAAAACAATTGGCAGACCCCAGATGTTACCAATAGACGTGGTAACAGAAGCCACAAGCCAGATGACAAGGTCATTCTATATAGTTTCACTTAGGAATATTTTTGAAACTACAGAAAAACTTCTTATGAAGCCAGAAAAAAAAATCTACCTGGCCTTGCTCATTGCTCCCTAAGTAGTACATCTAAGTAGTAGAACAGTTCACTGACAGTAGATAGTAGAGCTACAGTGGACAGCCATTGGAACATTAATATGAGTTACCATTAGAGAAGTTTTCCAGTATTTCTTTAATGTATACCCAACCCTAGCTTTAAATACATACATACACACACTGTAGTATTTCACTGTTTGTGCCTGTGAGCAACTTACACCCTTGTATATAGAGGTAGATGTTATCCCTTATTTCAGCAGTTTAGAACCAGTTTAAGATCAGTCTCAGATGTTTTATCACTGTGTTACTTTGGCACCTGCAAAATACCCTCTCAGCAAATTATGCCATCATCCAATCCATGTAAAGCTTCAGCAGACCATAAAGACAGCTATTTAATGTCCCAGATTCCTTCCACATCCGATCAGTTGTATGATGCAATTACACACTTCTTCATGATCTCATTCTAACTGAACATCTAGAATAGGCTGAAAAATGGAATGAGATTTAACAGATTGCACAGATTCATCTGTGCAGTTTGCTAGGACTCGTGGTTTTACAAAGAACAGAAATAACGTGCATGCAGAGTCACTTCACCCCAGAAGTTTCCATCCCTGGTTTGCTATCTTAGCCAACATTCTTATAGCTCTCATACAGAAGTGGCAGTATTGAAAGGTAGGTGAGTAGTCTCCCTGCAACAAAACTACAAGAGCTTCAGGGAAAGAGGTGGGAATGTTTGCCACTGTCGCTGCACCACATGACCAAAATATTGAGGGAAAAAAAACACTGGGCAGCGTTAGTCCTCCAGTACATCCAGCTGTCATGTGCTAATCCTGTCTGGATATCAGAGCCTTAACCCAAGACTGTTAATTCTAAATGGTATTTACATTATATTCTTCTACAGAAAAGGACATTTCTCTGATTTTTTGGCATTGACTTGTCTTTCCTTTGTATGTGTGCAGCTCAGAGTACAGCAGAGTCCTACCCCCATACAGTGCTCTAAGCTTTACTAAATTGATTACAACTAAACTGGATGGTTGACTGATCCTCTTTTCTTAAGCAGGGCTAATGCAGGTTATCTGCCCATAGAAAGTGGTTTTAAGTATCCAGTGCAAAGAAAGATCTTGTACTAAATATTAGCAGTGGCATCACTGTGTATCACCATTGTCATTTAATGTGTTGTTTTTAAAAAAAATTTAATGAAAATTCGCAACTAAAAATACACTGCTGTCCAAAAAGATCTCTCTAGGACTTAACACCCTCACTTGTGTTTCATATGCACTGTCTCATTGAAAGGAGTTCACTATACAGCAAGTAATCCTCTGGTGTGCTGTCTGAGAACACAGTTGAATATACCTTGCTAGTCACAATGTTCCAGCTTTTATATAATTTGTGTACATGTTGCAAAGTATTTTGAACAAAATAAACTCAAGTTCTACAGAAATGAGTTAATTTAACTACAAGTAATGATAGAACCTATTCATTACATTAATGTTATTTAAACATTAAATGTTATGTATTTAAATGTATTAATGTATTTAAATTCGTTAATGTACTTAAATTTATTGTTAATGTATTTAATGTAATGTATTTAAATTCAACTGCAATGTATTTAAATTCAACTGCAATCCATGTGCTTATAGGACACAGATGGGAATACCAGAATTTGGGAGTATTTTTCTTACTGATGCTGTATGCCATCATGGTGATACCTCGTAGTATGAGTTCTGTATCCCCTGGGACTGTCTGCACACTTAAGTACATCTGGCAACACATCACCCAAATTCACAGAAATCTAACAGCTTCCAATGTGATCTTTGTAGCTTTCACCTGAAAGACTCTTGCACCCTGAAGCTCTGTAATTTTTCTGCCTTTTGTCAAAGTGCGATTTAGAGAAACAGTATTTCCACACTAAATTTTGCGTGAATAGGGCAACTTAGGTTCCTTCTGAGTTTTAAAAGCAGAAGATGAGCACAATAAAGAGTAAGTGAAGTTTCATCTCTAATATCCCATGAGAACAATGCCTTTTTTCCCCCTCTTTTCTTCTTTTGCCATAAAAGCCACTTCTACATTTAGATTTCATCACAGTAAAGCCTTTCCAAGAAAATGAAGTCCACTCATTTTTCCTCCATTGCTTCAAAAATTTGAAGCAAATTTACTTTGAATTTTCATGCAGAATAAAGAATTGTTAAATGGACATACAGTCGTTCTAGAGCATTCTTGAAGCAATTAAAGATTTCACTGAAAACAAAATAATTGTAATAAGATGAAAATTAGCTAAAACTCTTAATTGAATTCCAGGCCACAAATGTTGTGTCTAATTAAATCACCTTAAAAGGTGTTAAAGGCTAATGCTATTCCCATATTATGAAAAATAGGATCAAGTTGTTAAGGGAAAAAACAATGCTAGGGAGGCTTTTGATTTTTCGCCACACGATACTCCAGTTTCTGACCTGCTGATCAGATGTGGCTGGCAGAATAATTGTACTCAGCTTACCTGGCAGAGATGTGAAAGACTGATACAGCAGCACGCAAAGCACAGCGGTCAGGCACCCCTTTTTGCATTCCAACAGAGACAGGTGCTTAATGCTGCAAACGGCTGCCTCAGCCATGTGGCTGAGCATAGACCTTAGGCACGAAGATACTGGCTGTGCAAAACCCCATACTGAACCAGAACTGAAATGAGGCTAAACGGAAACAAATTTAAAAGGATAAACTAACAAAACTTGCTCCCTACTCTGCTCACTGTATGAACACAAAGGTTAAGTATAGACTAAGTTCAGCCTTTGTTAGCAAAGGATTTATTTCATTTCAATACCAGATTGCATTTCTATTTTGAAAAAAAAATATTTTGTGCAAATATATTTCAGGTTCTGGGTTATACACATGCAGTTTACTGTAAACTGCATTACCTCAGTAAACTCAGATAGCCCATACAGGGAGGTTGTTTCAATTAGAAAGAAAACACAATAATAAAAGCATAAATTCTCTTCATCTTTAGTCACGAAGAGTATGTAAAATAGGTTTTCTAAATAATGCAGAAATCAAATAGTAGGGTGCAGTTTCCTGTTCTGCTCTAAGTTTACCTTCCCAGCCAAAGCTCAATTTGAAAGTGATCTTTAGCTTTTACTCTAGGCTACAAGCCAAATGTTTCTGCAGATGGTTCACTGCCTGCTTTTTGGCTTCTTCTGAATGTTATCTGAAGGTACACATATACATAGAAAGCTAAAACATTTCTGCTAAATCCAAATACACCCAGCGCTTGCTTAATAGAATATTATGGTATGACTGTGTAGCTTTTTAGTATTTGTTACACATGGAATAGCAGCCCTGCCTGCAATGCTCCAAACATTCTGAAGGTAATTGCTCTGAAGAGCTGACAAGGAAAGTGTCCTAAGGTGTTACAATTGCAAGGAGGGGCTATTAAGAAGATAATGTAATGATCTGTAATGATGTCATTTCAAGTGTTTAGCCTTTCTGTCTTCCACTGATTCTTAAATCCTGATACCAACCTGTCTTGCAGTACCTTATGGCTTTCATCTGTACTGTCACACCAACTTTCATCAAAATAATAATAGAAACAAAAATGCTTTTAAACTAACTATGCCCAGCAAGTACATTTGGCAAAAAGCTCCCAAATCGGTACTGTCTGGTATGAGTCAGAACCAGACTTATGCAGTTTTACTCCTGAAGTCTCCAAGACTGAGTTTTCTGGCACTTCTGTCTGCCTGTGTCTCATTTCCTTTCTATGAGAAAGCCTCTGCTTGTCAAGTTCTTAAGCACAAGAAAATCTGTACCTTCAGCCCCAAATATATAGCCACAGCTGCTAGAGTCAGATAGACAAAGTCCCAACACTCAGCAGAGCTACCTCAGAACCAGGTAAAGAGCTTCCCTTGGGTTTATGATCTGCTACAACTGTAAGGACAGCAACATTTGCTAGAATGTGGAGCAAAGTTACAACAGTCATTTAAATTGGAGCTGAAAGATATGCCTTTGTTACTTGCCCTACCAACTGAAACTAAAGTTCTGCCTTCAATGTGCATGCTTTATGAAAGTCTCAAAACAATGTTATGCTCTTTCTTCTTCTACAGCCAGGTTAAATAGGTTGATTATCCTGTGCCAGTAGATATTACGTTATACCAGGGTAAAGATCTTGGGTGAAGATTTAAACATCTTCCTAAGTTATTTGTCAAAGCATTTTGATAAATCCCTACCTCCTACAAGGAAGTGCAGTTGTACACAAGTGCAGCTGCAGTATCCAGTTGCTTGCAAGGATGCCAGCCTTCTTAGCAGTCACTAGACAGTATCATCCATTATTATGCAGCACACATGCCACACACTGTACACTTGGTATTGTAGTTTAACTCCCATGCATTGCATGAATATCATTTTTCAAAAAAGTATTTGCATGTGGCAAGAGTTCTGAGAAACAAGAACAAGCAAGCCAGCAACTGTTCTTCAGAACACACAAACTTTGCTGTGGCAAACAACAGCAGTTCAGAGACCAAGAATACATCAAATATTATTATACCATCTGGTATTTTTAGAAAGATTTTTATTCATATTTAAAACCAAAACTCCCAAAAATCTTACATAACGTTCCTTTTTCCTTAGCACAGCCTGCTGGCCTAGCAGCAAAATGCCCAGCAGTAACACTCTTTCATGCTAACGGTTTAAGACTTTATAACGTTATAACTGGAAAAGACTCCCTGCTGAGAGAGGGGAATGTGACAGATGGCATGAGATATTGCAGCAATCTCACTGACAAAGCACTAAGCACGTGAAGGAAGTTCAAATCTATTCATATTTCCCAGCTGAAATAAGTTCAGCAAGCATTAACACAGAAGCTGGATCGTAAAGTTATTCAGAAAGTTATCTACGGCTTTGAAAATGTAGGCATGACTTCTTTGTTTCTGTTTCCCTGACGAACACTTAAAACTTCCACTTACAAAATTAACAAAGGACAAGTTTACAAGTTATCTTCATATGACTGAAAAAGATTAGGAGGCCTGCAGCCACTTTGGAACACTGAAAGAGCCGGTTATTTAAGGTATTAAAACTGGTAGCCATTGTGGATTCAGTACAGACGCATGCTTCAAACAGTTTGTCCAGTTAAACTAGTACTGAGAAATCCATACACTTCTGCTGACAAATCTGAACAGACAAATCTGAATATGGATAATCAAATGTTCTCAAATAAAAACACTTGTGTCACACATTGATAGCAAATGCTCTTGTCCAGCAAATGGGGACTGAGTAAAGGATTACTTAATCTGATACCAGTTCTACAATCCTTTTATGTGGCCTTAGGAAAGCCGTTGTACCTCTCTGTCTATGATTTGCTGTTTACTACTTCTACTCCACTTTGTCAGTCTCGTCTATTTTAAATATAGAAGTTAGGGATCAAACTGTAGTACAAACAATAACTATCTTGAAAGAAAGCTGTATAAATTACTGTGGAAAGAGAAAATGAAACAGCAAATGACTGGCATGCTAACAAATGCATTCAGTGGCATTTGCCACACACAATGCCAGCATTTGTTATCTCAAGAAAAGCTCCCACTGTAGCACATCAGAAGGAAAAATATATAAGACTTGAAAGAAACCACAAAGTAAGAAACTAGGCATCGGGACTACTTAAAGGGTTTTATTTCAGAATTGTTTAATTCTATTTTAATTCATAGGTTTTTTTTTTTATATATATATAATACAGGGGTGGAGGAGGCTTAATTTCAGATATTTTTCTTGCATGTTCTCAACCAGCTATAACATACTTTTGCTGCACTACCAGGGCTACAAGCAAGTCTATTATAAGAGAAACTTAGTAAGCGGTGGTAAAAGACACTGAACAGCCCAGAAATAATTACTTCATGTGACCATCAGCTGTTACTCATATAGCCCTATACATCCAAGTAACAGTGATTGTTCCTACATATACTGGGAGAAAATTCTAAATTTCTCCCAACTGTGTTTTCTGAGGGGAATGTACCACCTATGCCTGTTACGCACGACAGATTTTCTGGTGGTGGGGAGTATACACTTTGAAAAAAGTTCTTTTTAAGGACACAAGTCTTTGGGTATGCAAATCACATGCCTGAGAACAGAAATATTCTTGCAATCAACTGAAAAAGAGAAAATAGAAAATACAATGTTTATAATAAAAGAAAAATCATTACAACAATATGGTTGACAGCTTGATTCCAGAGACTGTTTAAGAATGATCTAAAAGATAATACAATCGGTTAGTGCTAATTTTGGTCACAGCTAGTTGGCTGCTTTAGGAATGATCAGAATATTCATCAAAATGCAAATACAAAGGTTATTTTTCAAAATGAATAATGGTAAACATGGAAAAGAAGCAAGCAGCCAGAAAAAAAGAAGTCAACAGGGTCATTAAGGAACATGAATGCACTAATAGTGACAGATGAGGCTGGCATTGCTGAAGGCCTGAATAAGTTACTTGCCTTAACATTCATGAATTTGGAGCACATCCTTGAGACTGAAATGTATTTTTACTGGGAAAAGTGACATGGTGAATGAAATATGAGGCAGATATTTATTATTCCAGAGCTCAAAGAACAGTTCAGTAATTAAGACAACTGAAAGCTGACATAGCATCAGAATGCAACAAGAGTAAGAAATAAATTAACCTGGAAAGCAGAAGATTTTCACTTTAATCTGTAGGACCTTACTGATAACAGGAGTAAGAAGGACAAGAAGTTTCCAATGTCTATTTCTCAGTTTCTGTGAAGACCTGCCCATGTGAGACATGCTTAAATTCCAGGGAAAGGTTTAGCCTATTTTTTATTAAAATAATTCCAAATGGTAGTGGAAAAAATAATCTGTCTCCTGAGCAGCAAAATGATGACAATATATTCTCTTTGATCTTCTATGAAGCTATTATATCCAGCAACACAGCAATGATAGATGATATGCCCACCTAAATTGGTCAAGTAACATGCAAGTTAGTACTCCAACATATTCTTCAGAGTGTAGTATTAATGGACACCAGTAAAATGAGCCACTTGTATAACAGAATGAGATACCACATTGCCACTAGACACTACAATGTATAGTTTTAAGAAAATGTATATGCTTTGTTCTAAGATCATCCATGAGGAAAGGCTGTTCTTTACAAGCTCTAACAGATAAGTGTTCAAGAAATAAGTTATGTTTTGTCCATTACTGTCAGCAAATACTATGGTAACCAAATTAAATTTCCTTAAGAATTGTAACAGCAGCTAACGTAGCAATAACAAACTCATCAAGGAGGATTTAAAAAATCCAGGTAAATAATTAAAAGACCCTGAAGTCAAAACTAAGGAATTTTTTGTAATTCAACAATTAAGCTAGGATTTGAATTTATGGTGTATTGGCTGAGTTTCACCAAATCCATACGTGGACATGGTTATAAATGCAAGACAGATTTCTCAACTTCAAAAGTGCACTACGAGACCTTGCACAAATGTATTCTTAGAGTACATTTCTGTTAGGAGACTGTGATAAAGCACGAAGAATAAATAGCTCAAAGCATTGCAACAGATAATATGACCTGATTTAAGTACATCAGGAACAGGAAAAAATCTGAAGGAACTAACGAGCTTGTGGGAACATCAAAATAGAAACTTCAAAAGGATAAAGACTGTGAATAAATAAAACTGCTCCACTGCACTGCTGTGCATCATGAAGAATAGGGAGGGCTCCTGACCTGCTCTTTTCCAATAGGAAAGTTGCTACAATAACAGGAAAAGTCAGAAACAAAATGTGTGAGTTGCTGGTTAGAATTTTCTTAACTGGTTAGCATGGAGTGTAAGACAACTGCTTCTGCTATTAGTACTCTTTTGAGAAATGTTATAGACCTTACTTACCTAACTCTGATAAATTGGCTTTAGGAAAGTATAGATAAATTATCATAATCACAAGATGAATTTTAGGCAAACACCAGACTTTCTATTGAAGAAGAAAATTACTTCTGTTCTTTTTATGAATAAACAAGCTCATCCAGGAGGCATCACTCACCTGCCAGTCTTCTGAATCACAGTGTTGAGTTGAATTTAAGTCTCACAGCCTTTTTTTTTTTTTTTTTTTTTTAATAAAATGGAAAATGCTTTCACGCACATTTCAGCATGAATGTCATATAACTCTTTATTCTTTGTACTGATTGCAGCACTAATCCAAGAGAAATATCTGCTTGAGCACAAATTCTGCAGAATTATCTTCTTTGGGTTAGCATTCTGTATTGCCATTATGAAATTTCTTTTTCTAACCAGATAGCTATAATAAAAATTCTAAATTGATCTAATGTGCTATAATTAAATGTTATCACAATGAAGGAGAAAATTAAGCCAAGACCATAAGGACCTCAAGGCTTCTGCAACACGTGTTCCCAGTTGCAGGTGCAGAAGAAGTCATGGAAAGAAAGAAATTGAAATTTTCCACAGACTCCTGAAACACCAAAAAGATCAGATATGACTGACTTTGTGTGCAGAAGAATGTATTTTTCCATTACACAGTAGTAAGCTGCTTTTCATTGCATTGTATGCAGATGACATATCTAAATGAATGATCATCTCAGGCAGTATCTATCAGGGTTTTCTAATATGCTTACGTGTAGTGGGCAAACAGCAGAATCGTATAGAACAGAGAAGGTATGGCTGCTTCAGTTCTGCTGCTGCTACTAAATCCTTTCCCTAAGACACAGAGTTGAGATGAGCCATATGCCCATGGCCAAGCAACCTAAATTTAACCTACACACAGGAAAGCAAGCATCAGTATCATGCCCTCTCAATTTGCAGGAATTTTTCAGGCTACTAAGCTATCCTATTTACTTGTCTATAATTATTAATGTGATGGGGACCATTGGTGGGTGGCCCCTAGCAGTTTCGTGAAGATCTCTCTCTTTCTGTCTACTGGCAGTTTTCAGAAACTAAATATTTCCAGGAATAAGGTTCAATACATCCATACATACAAATACATCCATCTCCAATGGATGTAGCTATCATTCACTCATTTTCAGTCTTTTCTTCTCCTCCTGTACTCAGCTCTGGTGCGGCCGCACCTCAAGTACTGTGTTCAGTTTTGGGCCCCTCACTACAAGAAAGACATCGAGGCCCTGGAATGTGTTCAGAGAAGGGCAACAAAACTGGTGAGGGGTCTAGAGCACAAGACTGATGAGGAGCGGCTGAGGGAGCTGGAATTGTTTAGTCTGGAGAAGAGGAGGCTCAGGAGAGACTCCACTCATTGCACTCTACAACTTCCCGAAGGGAGGTTGTGATGAGGAAGGGGTCGGCCTCTTCTCCCAGATAACTAATGATAAGACTAGAGGGAATGGCCACAAGTTGTGCCAGGTGAGATTCAGGTTTAGATATGAGGAAAAATTTCTTCTCTGAAAGAGTGGTCAGGCACTGGAATGGCCTGCCCAGGAAGGTGGTAGAGTGACCATCCCTGGCAGTGTTCAAGAAGCATCTGGATGAGGTGCTACGGGATATGTTTTAGTAGTTTAGTGGGTAATATCGGTGATAGGAGGACGGTTGGACTAGATGATCTTGTAGCTCCTTTCCAACCTAGTGTTTGTAGGATTAGAACTTGCCCTACACGTACACTTCACTAGTTTTCTTTTTCAGTAGAAGTACTATTTCAGTTCATGGCATTTACTCCATGCAGCATGTTGGTATGGCTGTCACTTCTGTGCCATACCTTGAAAGATCCAATTGTATTTTGATATTTAAAACTGTCTAGCTTGACAGGATACCATACTTTTCATGTCCACCCACATTTCTTGATGTTTACACCTTGATTTAGAGCATGCTTTTAAAAAGTAGTTTTAAGATACATGTTACAAGAGGGAAAGAGGACAAAAAGTACTAGTGCTTATGGCATTATCTTTACAGCCTTGCCCACAAAAATGACTGATGTAACTTAGAGGAATCAGGAAGCGTTATAGCAGAGCACTCAGGTAAATGATTTACACAAGTGGAATATGCTGTACTTCCCAGACGACTGATTTATGTGAGATTTGAATCGTTTGCATGGAGATGTTACACCAGCATGTTTCCTATCTGAAGTAAAATGCAATGAAATGTAAACCCTCTCCCATAGTGAACTAATGAATTTAAACCAGCCTCCTCTGCCTGTTGCTATAGTAACCAGCTGCAGGAAGGGCTTTGCAGAAATTTCAGGCAAAAGCTGTATGAATTGTTTATATAATCACATTTTATATGTAGACAGATCTCCACACTGATAAAAAGAACTCACTGTATCACAAGAGAGACGTGTTTTACTGGCTGCATTAGCAGAACAGATGTAATACATGTCTGGTATTAATAAAGGAAAAGGCTGAATTTTCACTATGAATTTTTAAGTTACAGCACATCATTACTCACTGATGTATCTGTTCTGGGACATGAAACAGCATTCTGTCCATAGGGCTCCCACTCAAAAGCATATCAGTCTGCATTCAGTTCATTTGTAAAGCATCCTAAATATTGTCTATCTTAAATGGTAAATATTTTCAAAATCACAAATATTACTGTATTGTACAGTTTAGAGAAAATAAAAGTCCTAGTAAAGGAGCATCTACGGAATGTCCTCAGAGTATATAATATTCAGTCAGAATCTCAAGTCTAACCTCTCCTTTAAAAAAAAAGTTCAAAAGCTCTAGAGCCTCCTGCTTATATCTAAGAAGATGCAAAATTAAAACTTCTAGCTATCTGCCTACAACCAAAATACAGCTTTAACTTCTTTCCAATATTGTAAAAGATTTAAACAATGCACATTACAAAAAAAGCATCTAATGAGAACCTTAATTACAGTAAAGCTTTTGGTTTTGTTTTTTAACCTGTAGCTGAAGTACTTCAGAACAAAATTTAGAATAGGGAATAATGCCTAGCAGGCTAGGCTATGGTTATAGTAACAGATCTGGTACAAAGTTAGATAAAAATCTCTTCAAAACAGCTTTTGTTGCAGTTCACACTCCTATTTTAACTCTTTGGACATTTAGCATCATAATTATCTTATGTGGCTGTTTGGGATTTTTGGTCTTGCTTTTTATTTCTTTAACCACTTACTGACACACCTTCCAGGTTCAGCAAGTCATTGACTGTTAGCGATTTTGTTGTCTGTCATTTAATTCCTTGTATTTCTTTTAAAGAAATCAGACCAGTGCATAGGTCAAAAGGTTGTCTAAAAACTAGTACGTCATTCACAGTAACAGAACAAAGGATTTTGAAGTATATTCTTTGCCAGTTTCCTACCCCTCTTCCTCCTCCTTACCTTGTATGTAGATGTTTCTAGTGCCCTGCTGTTAATCGTACTTTGAAATGATGATCTAGAAATGCATCTGACCTACTTGCGGAAGAAGAAATTTAAGCCATGAAGACTACACACCAAAAAAACTTTTTAAAACACATAATAAGTAGGAAGGAAATAGTGAGAAACCATATCGATAGCAACTAATAGCAGATACATACAGAAAAATAAAATTAGCAATACTATACCAAGTTTTGTTGTAATTGTAATATTACAAAGAAAGTATGTTTCTTTGTTACAAGAAGATACATCGTAATTTAAGGTGGCTATCCAACCTGTAATGCAGTTATATTCTAAGAATTCAAACATCATGAAACGTAATGCAAGGTACATTCTGAGAGTGCTTTCCCCATTAGCTATTTTTGACGTTAGCCTAGGAAGATAAATGGTGTATTTCATCACAATAAAGGGCGTTTATACAGATTACTGGTCTCAGCAAGGTTCCTATCGCAACATTGTACATGCTATAGCATACACTTATCAGAGTGAAAGATATTTTCCTCTATGCCTTCCCTGTAATTCTTCCATAACATTAAAGTAGTTTAAGATAAGTGTTCCCATTAAAATAGCAATACAGGAAAACTCTGTATAGCACTAACAAAATAATTATTGGGTTGTTCAAATTACACTCAGTGAAGGAAGACAAACACATAAGATGCTCAAACTTGAAATCAGGAAAGTAACATTGTCAAGCAGTAGAATTTACCATGCATCAAAATGCTGAAATTGATTTGTCATTAGGAGTAAAAATACAAGTACTTCATATACCTAATGGGAAAAATGAAATATCAAATGTTCATCTACACTTTTTTTTTTTTTTAAGCAAACTCTATACTGATTGGAAAGAAATTGCAATTTAAAGAGTGGAAGAGATTCATTCACTTTAGCATTCAGCAAACAGCAAGAGTAAGCCTGGTGTACATGGTCGAAGAGCCAGAATAAAAATCATTATAATGCAGTGCCCGTGTATAGACAGATATACTGATATAACAACCTAAATCTGTTTATGTCAGCTGCTCGCTCTGAATTTAATCATTTTAATTGAAATCATCAAGAACTTACCCACCACAAGCCAATTATGGGCTTGTTTCGCATCCAAAGATGATGCAAAGCTTCACAATTGATAAGTAATGTATTGCTACAGCATACAATACCAAAAACAAAGTCATGATTCTCTGTGAAACTGCCCTAAGAACAGAAATGGAATATAAGACAGACATATTGGAACAGTATGTTTCTGATGCAGTCATGTGTCATGCATTGTGTTTCCCCTTCACTGGGTAGCACAAAGTACTTTAAAGACCAAAAAAAGCAGCGAAATGCAAGTAAAATAAATGCTTTCAACAACTCCTACCATTCCATTTTAAGGTCAAAAAGGTCTCGCATTTCATCCCTGTATTTCAAATAACTCTAAAAAGAATGTACTTAAATAAACAAAAAGCTTATCAGGAGTTCTGTCTGCCCCCAGAGTCAAATATCAACACCCAGAGTCAGGGAAAGGATGGCACACTTTCTTAGGCTGCTTTATAATTCAAGATCAAGGCTTGCAGTACCTTGTTCCTTTTCTTCACTTCTACCTTGCTTTTGGTGTATGTTATCAATGCATTATTAATGCAACACATTGCCTGCCCTGTGGGTACCAATTGCCATTAAATCCACTGCATTCTGGATAGCTTTTAATGCACCTTTCTTTACAGTTCTTTTTAAAATAGGTGTTGAAGATTGTCAGATTCTTACCATGATGGGTATCTTAGAAACAAAAGTTTTTTACGAGATGGCATGAAGTGATTCAGAGTAAACGTATGATTCAAAACAAACAGTTGAGGATCTAGTCTTCCAGCTGAAATATACAGAAAAATAACAAAGCAAAACAAAACCAAAAGAATGGCTCTCTCTTAAATTCAAAAGAATCAGCTGCGTTCATAGTTAGTTTACATAGTTCATTATTCAGTAGAGCAGCAGTAATCACTTTTGGATGCATTCCCACAGCTGCCTGCCTGTAGGATAGTACAAGATGTACCATACAGACGCTCTTCCAGTACTCATTGGTTATTCCTACTCTAAGCAGCAACTGGTTCTATTTCTGCTGTAAGAGAGTTGTAAGAAATACATGCATGTGCAGATATTTCTGTTGCTGGTGAAGAATGTCAGCTTACATCTGTCTCATTTTCTATTTTATATACAATTAATATACAACTCTGCCTTGACTCGTTTGTCTCTTAGAAAAGTAAAAACTGATGAAGTAAAAAAGCAAATGCAGTCACAGGTAAATTGGAGATTAAATTTTATTCAGAATTTTCCCATGAGTACACTTAAAAATTACTCAGCTTATTATAAGGGAATACAGTAAATCAGATTTTGTTTTCTGATCCACATGGCACAAGCTATAGTTTCCCTCATGAGTGCTCCCAGGCCTGCAAATATCTTCCAGTTCTGAGAAAACAGAGCAGCTCTAGTTGATTTCATCTCACCTACAAGAAATAAAATCCTTTTTGCCTTTTGCACTATTTTAGAATGCCTTAGAGAAAAACAGAAGCATGCTTTAGAGAGGAACTTCTGAGAGAATACAGCATCAATGCCAGCCTGCCTGTGAAAAATAGGAGAGCAGAGTACAGAACCAGCCATGGCCCAAGGACCTTGAAGAACAGGAAGGCACAGAAGTGCCAATGAGGGTGACAGTAGGAAAAAGTAAGACAGGAAATATCACAGGACACTCTGAACTGAGTTTATTTTCTTATTGCACAACATGAAAACTACTGTCTGTGCCAGTCAGGCAGCTCAGAGGACAGGTAGAACAACAGGAGAGTTAACATCATCCCCCAAAGGTGGTGGTGTGCTGGTTTTGTTTTCCTTTGTGCTATTTACATACTCATTTCCCCTCCTCGAGATTTTTTTTTTTTTTTTTCCCCAGAAAAAGACAGAAGGGAAGCATATATCTGTGAAAACATCTTCTCTGTTCCACAATGCCATCTGAATGGGTGGTAGCCCACAGACATTCCATTTAATGCATGAATTTACGAGGGGGCTGAGAAGGCTGTGATAACTACTTCCATGATGTATTCAATTCACTATTTTATCAACGTCTGAAAGCTGGCAAGAAAATGACAGTACAGCCTTAAAAGAAATGCAAAGGAAGTGAATAAAGGAGAGAAGTAATTAGGAAAACAAACATGTAATGTGCCAAAGATGGATGAAACTGCTGGTTAGGATTACAATTTGCAAGAATATTTCCAAAGCAACACAGTGGATTGAAGACGAATACAGTGAAGTCGAAAAGTTGTAAAGCCAAGTACTATCAGCAGGGTAAGGCTACACTGAAAGTTTGGTCCTTCAAGGCTCAAATATCATCAAAAATTAAACCACAATTTTATAATACAAATTCCTGCATGAAGGAATGAGCTAGAAGTTGTATTATTAAGCCTCATTTTTCACGTTTCACTCCCTCACCTGCTGACAACCCGTTTGACAGAATTACCGCTGGCATCATGCAAAGGAACAGGCAAACAGATATGGTACTGAAAGCAGAGGAATATTTGTACCTTCCTAAATTTAAGGTTGAACTTAAAAAGGGGACACAAGAAACTGTAAAAAGAAGCCACTTTTAAAATCAAGTGCAAGAGAAAGAAATGCTACCTACACATCAAAAAGGCAGCTCACTCTGGAGAACTACCACAAAAGAAACAAAAACCACATAATCAGTTTCTAGCTCCTGATCTTTAATTAGGATTACACTCAGGAATTAAAAGCATAACATCAAAGCATTAAACATGGCACGTGACCTGATGAATACCTCAAGATACTACACTACTGTCAGTCTGAGTATTAGGTTTTCACTCGAGTCAATTATTTCTTTACAGTCACTAAATTGCAACTATCTATTGTTTATTGCATGTTGAAATGTTGTGAACGCATTTAGGCTCATTAAAACCTGTAGTCCCAAAGTCAAGTGTCCTGAGCAGAACAAAAACAGCAGCAGTGCGATAGGATAGCTGCAATTAATGCTGTGGTTCATATAAAAAAAAGCAGGAAAAAATGCTGTTAAGTTATACCTTTCTCTTTCTAGCAACTGCTCACACTAAAACAAGTCATATACTGAAGAGAATTTTGATTCCCACCACAGTTTCAGAAGCGGCTGGAGTGAAAATCCTAGAGCAGACAATTAACCTTTGGCAATGTACTGCATCTCCAGTGAAAGCATTCACCTAAGTTATTTGCAGAAGTTTTCCAAAGTCCATTTGCTGTTACTTGCTTTCTTCTTAAGACCATACTATATTATGCTTTATAGGACTATCCTGAATCACTTGCAGTTTGTATTTTCTTACATATATTTCCACACACTAGCTCAAAACCTGCTCTACAGCTCCTGAAGGCAGTGTAACTTTGAATAAGGTATTTGGATTCGTCATTGAAGACAGGAGAGGCACTGAGAAGGCAGAGTCCTAAGGCAGGCATTCCAGACAAGTTTCCTCTCCAGTTAACTTATAAACAGTGAGACACTGAAATGCCTTGATTTTACTGAATGTTCCACAGCCGTGTGCTGATGAGATTTCAGTGCAAAGTTCCGGTTTTTGTTTTTAATTTTACTTTTAGTTTCAAGACCTTTGCTGCTCCAAGTGGTATAGGCGTTTTAAATATTTTAGAATGATGTGCTGAAAGGTGCAGTAGCAACACCACTAACGCACAAGAACATCTGTTTTATTTCAGATTAAGAGTTTAGTTAGAGGCTGTCATCCCTAAGACGAAGGTGCACAGGCAGTGGTAGCTGTTGTGTGCCAGCTTGTTATTTTGGAAGAAGAGTGAATGATGCTAACTTCTCTAGAAAATCCTTCAAGCATAAAAGCATGACAGCCAACTACTGCATTTCATAAGACAGACCAGTTCACTGCCTTCTGTTCAACACACAAAACTAGAAAGTATGCCATTCTCTTATAAGAGAGATGCAGAAGTTAGTGGTGCTTTAAAAGAAAATTTGTGTGTAGGAAGGCATACCACTAATTGCTGCACAGTTGTTGTCCACTCTTCCACGGTGAATCTTTTCTTTGTTAGAAGATTTTTTATTTGTTAAAAAAAGAACCAAAGTGGTTAAATAAATACACTAAAAAAATTCAGACAGCTAGCAAAGAGCAAACCTGTAGATTAGCAGAGTTCTGTTTTCTACCAATGTTGTCCATGCTTGCAGGAAGGAAGCAAATTTTCCACATGCAATATATATAATTAATAAATATTTGTCACATTTAGTAACATGATGGAAAGCAGATAAAACAGGTTACTTCTTCATAAAGCTGCAGTGAAAAGAACAGCTTGTGTAAATCTTATTGCAACACCACTAGGAGTCAGGACAGTCAGAAAAGAAAGGTACCAAAACTTCCTTTCCCGTTCCATTTGAACTGGTTGCCCACAATAGAAACAAACATTTCCTGTGACATTAAGTTGTCATCAGCTTCTGTGATTCCCAGTTCACTCAGCCTTTTCTTGCGCATCTGACTCTTCTTTGCAGAAGTAGCACCAAGTTCATTTGCAATTTCAAAATTGCCTTCAGATTGTTCAGAAATCTCAGCTTTCTTATAAAGCTCCAATTCATCAGCTATACACTCAGGTAGTTCTTCATGTCTGAAGCCTTCTACGTGTGCTCTCCCATCACTTGACTGGGTAGACTGTGCATTCCCTAAATCAGGGAACAATGAGAATGCCATCACCAATCACACAAAACAGCCAAATCAGTTAGAACTCCTGGAATGAAGTTTTCTTCAGTCTTAATATCTGCATACCCCACACACTTTGGGTAGCTATTCAGTGACAGCCATGTATTCCAAAAGCAGCATGTGATACTTAAAAGGTTTCTTCATGAGAAGACTTCAAGTTGCCAAGTGATGCTTACATTACAGTGGGTTTACACACCACACTTGTGACAATTTTCTCTCTCCTTATGTCGCATTCAAGAACAGCCAGTCTTATTTACTGCAGAGAACAATTTCTGTGCTAGGAGACTGGGCTAACCAGCGTGTCTCAGCTGTAGTGCACAAAGGAAAAGCTGAGCAGAGAACTATGAACCAGTAAAGCTGTAAGAGAAGCCACGTCTCCTTTCTTGCTGATCAACACTTCTGTTTCTGTACAACCAAGGTAGCCATCTGTTATAGAGACTCTGCTTAGTAGGAAGCATAGATTAAATGCTTAAGGATTTCAGAGATGTAAGCATACACATGGCATGGAGCACAGATATTCACAGTATTTATCTGCAGTAAGTTTAATTCAGGAAATTCTATTGTTCTGATAGTTAGGAAGATGCATTTCAGCTAAACTGAAATAGACATTGAGAAAATTTTAAAAGACTCACCTATGAATTATGCAATCCAGAAACCTGGATATACTAGATTTAAGCTTTTTAGAATTTCCTTGTATGAAGTCGGAAAAATACCTTTTGTTCGTTCTGCTGAAGCATCCTTTACATCAGAGGCAATTGCTGGTTTAACCAGGACCACACCATATCCTTCATTATTATGGATCATATTATTGGCCATGCTTATTTTGGGGATGTCATAATGTTCATCTAAGAAGTTCTACAGCAAAGAAACAGAAATCCAATTTGTTATGTCCACCTAAAAAGGATGCAAACCATTTCACTTTCAGATGGAGTCAGTTCTCTGTGCTGGCTAGGTTGTTATTAGTCTGTGTAAGTGACAGTGCAAGAGAAATTCTCTTTCTGGTAGATAAGGAATAAAACAGTGTGCTGCTTTGGTGTACCAACACAAGACAAACAAGCACCATCAACATCAGATGTAATACACAAGAGTTCCACCATAATGCAGCAAGGTTACAAGTCAGCCTAAACACACATTATTTGCATCAACTCCTACAGCTATAAGTTTTTTTGTTTTTTTTTTTTAATAACTTTTTAATAAGAGTGCATTCTGCCTCGAACTGACCTTTATAAGTATTCCCTCCTTGCAGTGATGTATGCCGTTGTCCAACAGGGTGCACGTGCTACCTGGATATATTTCCACACCAGCACCCTACAAGATAAGACTGCAGTTCACAAATAGTCCAGGTACACTTACAATTTGGCTTGACAACTCCATTGTGGATCTTGGTGCTCATCCACCAGTTGCACACAGTAAAACTCTGGCTTCACAGCTTTGTTAACTAACTTAAACAGCAGTAACCAATAATGAGGCCTCATGAATAATACTATTGTTGCTAGTCCTTAAAATTTCTTATAAAGAGTAATTAACTACATGTTCTTGTATTGCTTTCTTGCTCTTCAGTCATCCACACTCAAAGCCCCATCATCCTTCCAAGTGTCCAAATCAGAGTTCAATTCTATATTTATCATTTTTCTGTAGTAAGGAAAGGATATGACAACCAAAACGGGCACTTCATTTGCCAAATACAAGGTTTAATGAGAAAATTAATTACAGGCAGGAAAACCAAAATAATTTTAAAGGTACTGCAAGACATGAATCAGTGCAGCAATGCAGCAACCATTGTTCCATAGACATCCCCTGCAACTACATCATTTTCATATTATCGCACAAACCAGCATGAGGTACTTCACTGGATACTATTGAAGGCTGTAAGATCCCCAAAAACAATCTCTTAATAAAACACAGCTGTCCAAGACAAATTGTAATAGTTCTTTTAAGAGTGAGAGAAATTACCCCTTTACTGACAGTATTATTTCCTAGTAGGACTCTATTTAAATTTAGGGAATAGCCAGCTAAAAATTTGTTTGTACCTTGGCACCATAGAGATCTGAGTTTTTCATTAATAGTTCAGCTGATGTTCGTACAGTTATACCCGTAGTTTCACATTGTAACACACAATTCTCCAGAGTAGTTTTCCCATGATGAACATCTATACACAAAGACAACAAATATTTTTAGATGCAAAAGCAAACCTACATGTAGATGAATTCATGGCATTTTTTACAGTGTGTTATAATGACCGTTTTAATCACATCTTAGATAAACCTTACCAATTTGCTCATGCATAGTTTGAGCTCGTATTTTTCTAGAATAAGCAGGAACACTGCAATCAAGCGCTAGTCAAAGATGTGACTTAATGTTTTGTTTGTTTTGAAAGTACCAGTAATTATTCTTTTCTTTATACTCCTAAGAGACTTTCATATTAATACGTTATTAGGTACATGTATACAGGTGTTAATAAACATTAACATGTTTTAAAACAAGTGTCTGTAAGGGCAAAATATTAACTAGTACCTTCTGCAAAGAGAGAAGGCCGTGGCCAACAAACTCACTGGATACAACTTGGGATTATTTTAGCCTCAGTTTGAACGTGCTGTCAGCAAGCAAAGGTCTATGCTATTTCTACAGTCTATATTAATCCTCAGTGGAGAGCTGGCTGGGTTCAGCTACAGATGAGCAGTGCCATGGGAGCTCTTTTGTGGAAAGAGAAATTATTTCCTTTTCCAGGCAGCCTGACACAGAGCAACCTGACTGACTGCTGCAGAGTCTAGCAGCAGAGTAGTCAAGTTGTCTTATCCAAGATTATCTTAGCCAAGAATAAAACCTGAGAGTCACAACAACTTGAAAGTTAAAACTAGTAAGCTCTGAGTCCCAGATGTAATTCTAAGAGAAAATTACGAAAGATTTGTAAAAACATCAGGGTGCTTTTATACTTACTTAAAGTTCCCTCCACAGCATCATGTTGCACTAGCTTCAAATTGGAGATCTTTATACTGGCTCCTGTACAGTCAACAAAGTTGTCTCCTTTCCCTTGTTTTTCTATCACAATATCATCTGGCAGGCCATAGCCTTAAAGCAGAAGTGAAAGTTTAATGAATAACTGGTAACAATCAGGTGCTCAGTACATAGGAAAACTTCAAATTAAATACGGAGGGGTTAGAATTTGAGGTTCGATATCTTGAATAGATTTTTCCACCCAGTGGAAAACAACTTGCATCAACAACATACAAATTCCACAACTTACATCCCCCCTGCATCAAGGTCCAAGCACTCAGATAACTCAAAGTCGCCTTCCTTCAATGACATTAAAATGTGAAGTTTTTAGCCAGATGAACAGAAGGATAACTGAGATCACATTTGTTGAGACCAAAGTTCTCACTCCCCAGAGCTGCAACACAGCATGGAGGTACAGTAACACAGGCCGCAACAAGTTTCACTCAACTTCCCTATTTTGATGAAACCTGGGTCCAAATTCACGTTCCTGTGTTATATGGACTTCCAGATTTAAAAGAAAGTTTCAAAAGCATATGCCAGCATTGATTTACTACAGCCATCCACACTTGTCAGCATTCAACCACTTAGAGGGAAATTTATGAGCATGTAAAGCTTTTATTGCTTGTCACTGACAAGAATCATGATAAGGAAAGCAATAATGCAACATCTATTAAAGCAGCATGAGTCCTATCATTTTATGAACACACACAAGCTTAGATAAGGAACAGGATGCTAGCTTTTAACCAAGTACATAAATAAATACTCTAATGTACAAGTAGAAAGGTCAAAAAAGCCTTTGAACAAGAGTTGGGAGAAAGTTTTAAGGACAGCAGATGGAATGCAGTTTAGTCACTGATGCTTCAGCATTCTATACTATCGAGTGATCTTTTTCCAGCTCTGCTAGGGAGGAGGTGGCAAGGGGCAGTTTACTTTCAGTATGCAAACTAAGAGCACCCTGGGACTGTAAGTGGCAGATCCAGTTTAACACCAATAAAGAAAGAAATTATTTATTATCCAAGGCAAGAGTTTTTTAAAAAGTTTTCCTACAGACTACCTGCAGATTTTCTAACCAAGTTTTTAGCTTGCTTCACCTTTGAAGCAGTAGCTCAAGCACTAAGGAAGCTGTTGACAAGACAAGAAGTAGAGGAAGGATGATTCATATGCCATCAGACATTGTGCAATACAGAGCCAGATCAGGGTTGTACACTCTGCCTGTAAGTTAAGCAACTCCACAGGAGCTAAAGGGAACTTTCATCCAGTAACTCTGATCACAGATATTAGATGGGCTGATAGTATGGATTCCTTACCAACTAAAACTATTGTAAAAGTTGGAACAAAGTTCTTTGGTACCTTTGCTTTTTTTTTTTTTTTTTTTTTTTTTTTTTAAATCAAGTGCTTAAGTTATCCTTACTATCACTTCCTGCATCTGTTACAACTTCAACCTTACCTAGTTCTCTTCTGCTTTTGTTTATCCCTGACTTGCTAATCCTCCTACTTTCACAACCTTAGTACTGACTAGCACAGTAAATAGAAGGAAATAAAACCACTACTAAGCAAAGCAATATTAACCTTGATGAGACACCCCTTCATCCCAAAAAATTCACCAAAATATCCAGCTACTCAGATTAGTGCCAGAAGGAATTTTCTTGATGCTCTTACTTCTAATGTTTTCAACTGCTAATACTGCTATAAAAACTTATCTAACAGAAGTCCATACGAGAAGATTGAATACCCTGACACATTCATTACTCAGAGAGTGGTTTGTACTAAATATACATTTATATGCCTTGCTCCTTAAAATAGAGGAGCTTATCCTTTAATGGGAGGCCTGCTTTACCATTTGCATTACTGTTTCCTCAAAATTACAGAAGTTGTCATAAATACCTACCCACAGAACTTTAAAACGATACCATTTTTGGAAACAAATAAAGCAGTTTGAGGTCTTTTATCCTGCATTGTCCATCAGCATGCAATTCTACATAAATCAAACATACACAGGAGAAGGGCAAGAAAGAAAATGATACTCATAAAACAGGACAAGGAAAACATAATCCCGAACAGCAGGAATTTAAACTCCCTGCCTTTCCCATTATGAAGTTTTGACAAGATTAAAAAGCAGCTGAAGAGGAATCTGAACAGCTGCACAAGCCCCAGTGATACACAGACTGTTATGTTGCAACAGCATGCGTGCCTAAAGCAGAGAAATTATGCTGAGAAACTAAGAATTACGAGGAAAAGACAGTAGCATATCCTAGACAAGACAGAAATATTTCAAACATATTTTGAAAGAAAAATAGAATCACAAATGCTGTGTCCACTTCTACAGAATAAATAGACATTAAATCAAAAGCTCTCCCTATCCACATACTTCACATAATGCACAGATTCACATCAGTAGCCCACACACATAGCTGACACAACAAATGCCATAAACTAAATTCTGACAGCACTTGGCTCTTTCCCCCTGTACCCAACAGTGCTATACTAGCAGCAAGTCTTAATCTACTTCAGAGGTGCAGTCTGAGACATGTGAAGGAGAACAAGAGCCTCTCTCAAGTACTGTGAAAACTGAAGCCTCTCAGAATGAGTTGTGCTTGTTTGATCCAAAAGAAAAAAAAAAAAATCATATTTCTGTTGGATCCTCTCTAGATACAGATACTCCATCTAGTTCTATAGGCACTAATACTAGATATAGTACCTATATAAACCAGGATCTATCCAGACAAATAGTCAGGATAAAATAGTCAATTTGCCATTAATCAGCAAAATTTGAAGCTTATTTGCAGAAATAATGAATGAAATGGGTTACTCCATCCTGAAAAAGACAGCTTTACAAGCAGAAACAGGAACACTTTAAAGAAAAAAAGCGAACGCTCCAGTCAAATTCCACCAAAAAAAAAGTCTTTATGCAAAGCTAGTTTAAGACCCTCTATTTACTTTGTTTTTAAGGACCATTACTCTAGCAAGCTTTCTACCTTCTATTTCAATAGAATCAGCAATGCAGAACACGCCATCTACAACATAATGACCAGGACAGATGATGACTGTGTCTCCTTCATAACAAGCATTTACAGCTGCCAGTGGATCATTGTGAAACTGTAAAAGACAAACAACATAATCAGATTCCAAAAAAATGCTATAAAATGGATGTATTTATGTCCTTAAACTTGCTCTTCAATTAAATGTTGCTGCTTTTGCTTAAAAGAAATCCTTTCTAATGACACCAGTACCAGGCCATTTCTACTTTGAATTCAAGAATTATAGCACTCTAGACAAAAACAGCCTTCGAGCATTCTTTTGTGTAAGGTCCATTCCCCCGTGAGAAAACTGGGGCAGAATGGCAGATTGTAGAGCATATGCACCAGAAAGCAGACCTCAATATGGCCTGGGTTCCAGGCCAACATTTGAATTCTGCTTCAAGTGACTTGCCATGAATTACTTAAGAAACACATGACAGAAGGGAAGGAAATTAAAATAAATTACAGACAACTCAGCAACTAGATTTGAACTGGTCCAAACACTGATATAACTCTTTACTCCTGGAGCAAGTCACTCCAAAGCAGAGTTCGGATATGATAGTGGCAAATATACTGGGTCTACATGGTTCTTTTTCTTGAAAAAGCCTTTGGTATCTAAAGAGTGCAGGCTGATATCCTTCCATACAGAATTGCCCAATGATATTTGTGAAGGATAACAAATAGTACAGAAAACTGGCATATTGCTACCCAGCAAATTCTTGGGTAAGCACTGTAAGAGATTTTTTCAATTGCCAACTGAGAAAATCTGATTTATAGCCCCAAAGTCAATACAGAACGCTCCCTTTGGGTCAATTTTGCCCATCTGCAATTCATGAACTCAATCAGAATACAGCAATTTCATTCGAGCCCCAAGGACTCCAGACTATTCTTAAATGCTCAAGCGGTAAGTCCTACCTAATTCACTAAAACTAAACATAATCACTCTACATAAGTAAATAAGTTTTCTACACAGAACCAGAGCAACAGAATGACATTTCCTTCTTGAAACCCTAAATCATTATGAGCAACAGCAAAAAGCACAGGTATCTCAAAATTAGATTATTACTCCTTAGCACATTTCATTATGGAATTATTACAGAAGGTTTATTTAATTATTTCCTACACACTGGAAGGATACTGCTTGCATAGAGTACTCAGCAAACAAATTAAGAACAATTACTTCCAACTTTCAGCCTTACAGTTGTATAAATTACAGTGCCGTTTTTGAACTGACAAAAATAGTACTGTGCAAATCTAGCATCTTCCACATAACTTATTCTTCCACAATGTTTGTTGAGCAGAAGAAAAAATATTAGTGGACAGACAATTGCTGTTATTTTACCTGTATTTCTAGTTCTTCACCAGAAGATTCAGGACAAAGTTTTTCCCTTATCAAACACTGCAAGAGACTTGCCATCATGGTCAATGATACAACATGAGTTATCTTGGTACCCATTGGTCTCTGTCCTTTAGCTTGGAGACCACTGTATTTTTGGTAACCAAACACATACCTAAAACAAGAACAAAGCCATCAGTTTGTGCTTCAGTAAAGAACATTCCACACGTAGTTTCCCACCAGGGCTCTCCTCCTTGCTTTAAACCCACTAAGTACCTCAGCAGAGGATTCTCAATTAGTTTTAGCTTTTGTTTCAGGTGCTCTATTTTGTCATACAACTTCAGTCCTTCAACCATGGAGACATTTTCTACTTCAGAGTCTGAACCGCTGCTTGGTATGCTGTTCCTCACATTTAAAAACTTCCAGTAGAGCTCTTCACATTGAGACAAGTAATTCTGGTAATCAGCAACAAGCCCAGAAGGCACACGGTGTTCAAGGATGTCATAGTGCCTGCAATTCAGAGCAAGAGATCAGTGTATTTCCCATTTCCAATTTTGAAAGATCAAATACAAACCCAGAGAGAATCTGAGAAGTTCTATTATCAGTACTGAAGACAAAATCCCCTGTAGTCTGCATCAACATTACACTTTTTTTGTTTTTTAAAGCAGCAAAACCAAAACCCTCAAACACATACAAATATATTACTTTCTTCTCTACACAGAGTATAATCTTTCAAGGAAGACAGGTAAGAGTTATAGGAAACTTTCTCTAAAACAAAGGTATAGCTATAAAAAAAAAAATTGTAACAACTTAGACATTTGAGATCAAAATTAGCCTACTTTTAAGCACTTATTGGAAAACTACTCCGGGCAAAAACGCAGAATGATTAAGAAAGGCAGTATCAGCATGAGATGAAGATGCAAAAGCACTACATATGAGTTTTGTGCCATCCCAGAAGTATCTTCTACAAATGAAATCATGGGGCAGAAAACACCAGCTTGAAGTTGGATTAAGTTATCTGCCAGCTACACAGTGCCAGGGTCAGTTATGTAGGACCTATCACAGTCACTACAAAAAAAAAAAAATAAAGCTGGACAATAATTAATAATATAAAACAAAACTAGATTTAATGGCCTCCCATCATTTTTGTAGGAAACCAACCGAACACAGCATAAATAGCTCTGTTGAGACAGCTACATGAAATAAAGACAAAGATGTACCCTCAAGGTTCAGAAGGGGTTTTTTTCATTTGTTTGTTTTTTTACTGGTGCACTTAATACAGGAAAGAGCAAGAAAAAATTTGCAATCAGAGCAGTAAATATGTATGCAGTTGTGATAAAAAGGGTGTAAAGAAAAAGCCTCACAAAATTTCGGCAATGGGGTCGGGGCAACAGAATAAGTTAATGATTAATAAAGAAGTATTTATAGCAATGTAGAATTAAAATATTTGAAGGAAACTAAAGGTTATACATAGTTTGCCCTGAAATGCACACTTTATGTTTTAGAGCCGGTCACCATGAAAATGCATAAAACTTGTTTTTTCAAGCTTTGGTTAAACAGTATATACAACTTACTTGCCTCAGAAAGTAAGTACAAGGTCATGTGCAGTGTTAGGATATTAACTGTTTTGATTAAAAAATGCACAGCAGAGATCTGAGGAGTGTAAAGCATCACGTTTCCATGCAATGCCTGAGTTGGCACAACAGCACTTAGATCACAACACACGGCATCCACATCAACATAGCTTGGAGGACAGGCTTTATATTAAGAACGGCGTAGGAAAAAGGATAACATCTCCTTTTCTACTTGAAGATGTTGTTTAACCATTTTGGATTCTCAATAAACTAGCACTATGACCACTCACAGATAAAAACATCTCCTGACACACCACTGCATTCTGGTTAAGTCCATTAGGATCCAAAACTTCAACAACAGAAAAGCCACTACTGGGAACATACAAGTATAAACGCTCGAGAAACATGATTTCTACATATAACACTTCCCCCTAATGTATACAATCACTTAAAAATCCAGGCATATCAGAGTCCTCAAAGGTCAACGTGTCCTGTTTGAAAAAGAGACCCACAGCCACCTTTACAATACGGGTAATGATACTAATCTCCTTTGTAAAGCTTATGCTATATATACTGTATATGTAAGCACATGTAAGGTTATATTCTGAGGAACATTTCAGGGTTAGCTGTAAATATTCACTGATGTAGTTCCACAGCATCATAGAAATATCAGGCCTGCATCTGAATGACAGAAACTTCTGGATACTCATGCTGAGTTATAATGTCAGGAAAAAAAAACAGAAAAAAGAAAACTGAAGTGAGCTTGGGTTTTTCAGTCCCCTCAGACATGTAACCAGATTGTACCCTTGTATGCTGTTCCATTTCCGAATAGCCAGATGGCATTAAAAATACACTTTCAGAAAACCCACTGCCAACTAATCCCACACAGGAAAATGCACACATTCCTCCTTCAGCATGACCAATTCACACGTTTTGTTTACATTCTGTTCCATTCTGGTGCTTATTCTATGCCCAAAGGTATGACAGCATTCCATGCTAGGGTTGGTTAGGATTACATTACACACGTCAGCAAGTTCAAGGAGGCAATAGCTGGATTTGGAGCGCCATCTGATGGGATGTTAAGGATTACAGGAAAAAAGCCAAGGGTTCAGAAATCAACTAGCAACTTCAGTTGTACCCTCTTCTGTAAGAGGACTGAACATCAGACTGTGACTGCTACTAGAGACTTGCTTTGACTTCCTACTGAAGAGATTTCTTTGAGAAATAGGTCTGTCACTATTCCCACATCTCTTTTTCCTGTGGTCCCACCTAATAACAGGAAAGGTGTTGCACTTACAGTCTCAGTCGAGGCTCAACGCATCGCACAAAGTAATCAAAATCATCGTCCTCCTCCTCATCCCAGGTCCTCCAGATGTACTGGTAGAAGAACCTTTTGAAGCAAAATAAGCATTGAAACACAAACAAGCTCACATTTAACCAAGCAGAGACAATAACACTGGAAATAGGAATGTAATCAATTTGAGAATTCAGTTGAAAACCTTCTCTCTCCAATTTCATGTCAGTATTCTGTAAGCTATTTAGTAGATGCAGAAGTTGTCTTTGTCTATGAAGACTTTTAATTTGTTTCTTAGATCAAAATCCATAACAGCCTGAATCCCACTGACTTCCATCAAGAGAAAGAGTGGGTAAAGTTGAATTTGAAAATAAGACTTAAACACTTAGCATTCAGAGGCTTTTTGGTTGCTTCTTTTTGGCTAGGCATCCTTCAGCTAAGTTTTCCTTTCCACATGGAGTTTGCCACTTTTATAATACATGCTTAGATCTCTGCTACTGTGCAATGGTCAGCAGGATGAGTCTTCTCAGAGAAATGAGTCTAATTTTTGTGTGATCGCCTTCGGCTACAGAAGACAAATAAGTTCTTTCTGCAACCAGTCTCCCCGTAGCCCTCATGATATCAGTCACCAGAGGCACTGTGGAAAGGCTAGACACGTGAAGCTCCCAGCATGACCACAAGAACTCAAGACACCTCACAATAGATACTACCAGAGTGCAATTGCTCAGGACAAAAATTAGACCTTAAGCACTTTCCTACCTGACATGCTCCACAGCCAGTGCTGTCTGGTCAAAATCTCCTGACTCATCATACACAACCCACAGCTCCTGCAGCGGTATCCGACGCTTCTTCAGCTCCAAGATTTCCTGCACACATTCCAAGGTAAAGCTGCTAACCTGTGACTCGCACAGGAAAGGCTCGCTGAGTTGGACAACTGCTTTCAGAGCTGAGTACTCCACATCAACCACCTGTTGGAATGAATAGGCCTTAGGATTTCTCTGGGCAGAACCACAGATACAGCTGAGCAAGGCAAGCATGATGTGCACAACCCAGCAGACCCCACTAAGTGCCAGCTGACCCACATGGGTCAATGCCCAGCTATCTGGTCAGCTGAAATGATAACCTCAGGAATGAACTTCTAAGAACCAAAAGATTTGGAGTCTCTTCTACATTCAAAACTTGGTTAAAAATTCTCCTAACACCCATGCAAGGCCAGTAAATCACTTAGCAATTTATTCATTTTCAAAGCAAGAAAAATTAATATCTTCAGACTCAAACAAAGCAGTGCCTTACTGTTCTCACGGACTCCTTTGGGGCTCAAAGTACCCACAAGACACAAACCATCTCAAGAATTAGTCTGAGCCAATGAGCAATTTTGTCACTAACTTTGCTGAAAAGACAAGGAGATACAGTTTTTCCCCCCTGAAGACATGTAATAGAAGTTCAAGCTTAAGCAAACATCCAAGGTTTGCACGAAGATGCATAACAGACACTGGGAGATGTAAAAAAGGATACCAAACCTGCAATCCTCAGCAGGTTTGCAATGACAGCTACTGTTAATATCAAAGTGGATTAGATGGAAGAATTTTAATGATAAAAAGAACTGACAAATTATCACAGCCTGATATTTGAAAAGACTATCTCAGCAGCCCACTGACCAAGTACATATCCCCTCTGCGCCCACCAAGTTAACCCACAGCTCATCCATGCTGACTTGGACTTCTCCTTCCCCTATTTCAAGGGCCCCTTTGATCATGTTGCTTCCATTTAGACACAGACTTCCCACCAAGATATTCAGACATTAGAAAGTGTCCCCGAAATTGGCCCATATGAAGTGGTTTTGCTACAGCCTTCACACAGGGACAGTTACAGATGCTCTATATTCCCACTTTGAAGTTTAAAATCATTCACTTGCCCAGTTCCTGAGAAACTCAAGTAAAGGTAAGTGATCCCACAGTGCTCTAGCACACAGAGAGCATAAATGCTGTACAAACATTTTAGTTTGGCACTGATGAACCTATCTCACAAGCAGCAAGCATGCGCTATACATCCTGCTAAGAATACGAAGTTCAAAAGGCCACAGGTGACAGGCTGACCATACAGACAGTATGCAGCCAGATACAGCTTGTTCTCAAGGTATCAACACCAGTTTATTTAGGTTTGTGTCTCAAAGAAAATTAAATTCATCTGCCTCACAGACAGTGCTATAATTCAACAGCAAAAGTAGTTTTTAAATAGTAGACAGCTAAATTCCAAGGCTAAACAATGCAATAAAGAAAAAAAAAATATAGAAAGTCTACCTAGTGTTCAGCTTTCTGGAGCTGTGACACGTGTTGTAACTCTAGAAAGCTCATTCTGAGCAGCAGTGCCATGCTCTCATGACAGTCCCTCATGCAAGTATCAGATCACAGGTTCCAACCTCATATTTTAAGTTGAGGGAAGCACATCAGTGCACAAGACAGCGTTTAAGAATAAGGCTACTATTGAAAGAAATTCCTATTGCTCAAGTTCTGGCTGGCAAATAGATACAGTAAAGATAGTATGTTCCAGCAGCTCATAAACATCCTAAATAAATGATCTGCCACCCAGAGACAAAAATGATGATAATTGGAGACAAATGCCAGAAGCACTGCATCCCATTTACCTCAACGAGGACCTCAAACACCTTAGTGCGCCAAACAGCCTGCCATCCACATGGTTCAAGGACCTTCTCCAGGTACTCAGCTGTGAACTCCTTCACCTCAGAAGCTTTGCAGTCAGCTAAAATGAAATTGAAGGCAGTATATTTATGCAAGCAAAGAAAGAAAAGACCTCACTGAAAAATGAAAAATCACTGAAGGTTTCAGCACCCCTGCTGCCAGGTCTGAGCCTTATCTTAAAGGGTCTCAGTATACACAAAGCACAGAACCCAGCATTAGCACCTTTTCCTTTTAGGCACTCACATTTACCTCCATCAAAGCCATTACCTCCCAGGTCCACCAGCCAGAGCAGCAGAGGTCATGGCACAATAACCCAACCACAATGACAATACCCAGTGTATGATCCAGTCCTTGTTATTAAGGGCATCCTGCAGTTTCAGATGGAATTGACTCCACTTAAAGCAGAAGCCTTAAGAAACCTGACTGCATGTTCGCTTTCTACTAAGATCACTTACCCAAAATGTAATCCTGATAAGCTTTAAATCGCTCATAAAACAAAAGATGATCAGTGTGAAAGATATCTGGAAAAAGCACATTCCCATCTGGTACAGTCCTGCCCAGAGCAGTCCCTGGTTTGTCACGGCTGCCATAGTCGCTGCAGGCATCGTCATCTTCCCGGGTGGGATCTGGGGGAGGAGCAGGAGCAAAGCCCCACAAGCTGTCAGCTCAGGGCAATCATCACTCACCCCTCTATTCCCAAAGAGCTCCTGCCCAGCCCAGGGCCCATCACACAGCTGCTCTCCAACACATCTTCCAACGCGTAACAAAAACCCTCCCACAACGAACACGACAAGGTGCATCTAACCAGAAAGGAGTATTTCTGAAGTATTTCGGAAGATTCCCATAAAACCGTGGATGCACCACACACGCACTGCAAATATACTTTTTTCCCTACAGACTCAAAACTCCAGCAGCTGTGCCAGCGATCCCACGCACGAACGGTAACACCAACGCAAACGGCCCGGCGCCGGCAGCCGCAGCCCCGGGCCGGGCGGGCAGAGCCAGGCAGAATCGAGCGTCGCCTCGCCCCGCGGCCCCCCCACGCTGCCCCCACCTGACTTCTCCTCCTCAGCGGCGCTCCCGGCGGGCGGCGGGCCCTGCCCCTCTCCCCGCAGCCCCGGCTCGGCCATACCGCCCTTCCGCGCGCCGCCCGCCCGCACAAATTTCAAACTCGCCGTGCGCCGGCCCCGCGTGCCGTCACGGGCAGCGCCCGCGCCCATTGGCTGCCGCAGGCGGGCGGCGGCCCGGCCGTTAGGGGGCGCGGGGATGGCGGCACGGGCCTGAATGTTCCTAGCACTAAGGAAAGGCAGACAGCAGCATGCAGAAGAAGCCAATTCTCACTTCATGGACAGATTTACCAACAAAGTATTCCTTTGTCTGGAGGATAACTTAGAGGACATTTCCCCAAATTGGCCATATTAGGGAATACCCCAGGTTTAGGTTATTCTCTTTTTAGCACAAGCTTGAACCTACAAGTTCTTTGATTAAAAAAGAGAATTGTGTTATCTTGCCCACAGGATCACATTTACCCCCAGGCAGGGGCAAACGAGGCTGCCCAGGAGCCTGGCTCCTCGAGCTCAGCAGTCACCCATCCCACCCTGCGCCCAGCGCCTCGCTCCTCCTCCCGCAGCCTCTGCTGGGAGGGCCTTGTGCAGCAGGCTGCTCTGATCCAGAGTCTGAGAGCCACGTTGCCACAGGGCCAGCAGGGATTAAATTCCAAACAGAGTCAGTAAGGTTGAACTGAGCAGTTGGAAGATGACGGTATTTAAGAGTGGGTGTTTAGCAAAGAGGAGGTGACTGGACATCACCACAGGATCCGGGAGCAGGCAGCAACAAACAAAAGGCAAAAAACTGTAGGATGCTCCCGTAAGAATGCGCAGACCTCAGTGCAATGCAGTTCGGAAGAGAAAGATCAGTGTCCTGTGACAGAGTACATGCCACAGGTTTGGGATGGGGCAGATGTTGTCCATGCAGCAGCATGCCTCTGTCAGTGCTGGGGCCGGTGCGTGGGACTGGCACTGCGAGGCGAGCTTTAGGGCACTGCTCCTGGAAACAGCACCATTTCAGGGCAGAGCAGAAAAACGAACAGCTGGCCACTGTTAGCAGCACAGGTCGTCAGCGTTACCTTTAGCAAGGGCAACAGTACACAGCAGAAATGTTAAAGCGAGAAGCATTCGTTCTTCCTCCAAACAATGGCTATTTTGAAAGGTTATTTTGAAACCACAACTGCTTCAAAACAGATGGCCACGAGGGGGCTGCCTGCGATTTCTAACAGTGTGGCTGAACAGCCGCTAGGCTCGAGTTCCTTTGTGTTAGCTTTGAAATATTTGTATCAAAAAGGATACATTTGTTTTCTGTTGGTATTTCACTAGTTTCATCTGAAGGAACACAATGGTGAAACAGATCCTCCCTGTGCGATTTGGCCAGTCTGGGTGTCCAGACAACATGCATGTCACAAGCAATCAAACTGCAGTAGCTCGGATGCAGGTGCCATACAGACATCAACGAAATGTTTGTCTCCAAGGCTGGTGGTGACCCACAGCCCTGGCTACGAGAAGCAGCAGGGCAGGAGGGCTGCTGAAGCTGGCACACATGAGGCAGCCTGCAGCCCCCTATGGAGCAGGGCTGATGTGCACTGGAAAATAAATTGGTGGGGACAATTCTGCTGAGCTGCTCCTTCAGATCTCCAAAGTGATGGCTGCCAGCTATTAAAGATAAGCGCAGGCAATTCATAGGGTCAGGGTGGCCCTTAATTTTATATGTGGTGTTATGAAGAAAAAGCACCTGTCCACAGAAATATATGTAGGATACAAACTTACTTGGACAGTTTGGACCAGAACTTCGTTACGTGCCTCTGATTTCACTGGAGCAATGTCTGTTTGTGCCAACTGGGAATTCAATTCCAAAGTTAAAGACCTAAGGAAAAACAGCAGAGTGTTTTACCCACTGCTCCTATCCAAAGAAACAACATTTATTCTAATTCACTGCTGGATGATAAACCCCTTGACAATAGTTCTTCTTTGTGGATACATGTGGATCTCATTCGAGGGCACCGGCTGTTTCTGCTTTACAATATCTTACAGTAATGTCTTCTTGACCACAGCTCATTACAAGGCAACCTTAAAATACAACAAGTATCAAAACAACAAATTATATTATTACATGTAATGAAAAAAGCGTTAGTTAATATAAGGCTTGCAAGTGTGAAAATGTCTGTCAAGTATGTGTGGAAGAAGTGGTTGAGACAAGCCAGCGAGGATTCACATAGTGATGGGAAAGAAACAATAAAAAGACGTAAAAGAAAGGAAAATGTAAAAAGAGACTGGTACGTAAGACAGTAAAAAAAAGCCTGCATAGATTTCTGTGCTTGACACAAATTCCCTTTGTTACCATGGCAATAACTTTAGTCTCTTTAGGCCTCCATTTATCTATCATAAAATTTATATGCTATTTTTAATGCATGTGATCAATCCATTTGTAAACCACTTTTATCTCTGAGGATGAATGGTGTCATACAGCTGTAGACTGCTGTTAATTATTTGGGTTATTAACTATAAGTGATGTTCTTTTGACAGGTATTTCATCATTGCAAGCCTAAATAAATTGAATCTAACCAGAAAAGCAATTAAACTTTTGCAAACCTGTATAGCTTCATTCCCTCAAAAAGTCAAATCCAATTTGTGGGATTTTTTAAAAAATTATTTTGGAGCTTCACATATGAGTTCTCTCTTCATCCAAATGTCCACAGCTACCAGAGGTGGAGCCATATCACGGGGATCAACACATCTGAATTTCGGAAGTCGGAAAAACTCAGAGCTGGAGATCACTTGCTTGCATCACTGCTTGGCTTTATTTACAGAGGATGCCTTCTGAAGTATTTTTTTTATAGTATAATTTAAGCAGTTTTCAGAATCTCCTCCTTACTGGCTCCTTCAGGAATGGGCTGCATGGCCTTAGAACTGGTCTAACAGCCTCCTTATTTCTCAAAACCACAGTCACAACGTTACAGATTTGGTTTTTCCTGTTCATAGACATTTCTTTTCTTGCAGTTCACCTAAAGAGTTTCAAGATATATACTTCTTTGTCTGCTGTGTATTGACTTTCTCTGACCCACAAACATGCCTGATATTACTAACTCCTCAGTTTTCAGAAAGACAAGCTCCAGCTGACTGGCCTTGCAAACGGAGCCTGTGCTCCTCTCAGCAGGAAGTTGCTACCACAGATTGCAGCCTGTCTGCTCATTAAAGAGGATACTGCAGTTCTGTTTCCACTCACCCCTCCACATGTTTTCAAGTTCCACAAAGCAGCAGGCAAGGCATTTCAGTAGGAGCAGAATCAGACCCAAGTGAGGACTGATCTAATTGAGGTGGGTTTTCATCTGGTGTTTTCGTTATTTTACATGTATTGAGACATATCTGCCTCAGCCATGCTTTCATCTCAGCGGATGTTGAATCTAGATAATGATTTTCAGAAGAAAACTACTTAATGGTGGAAAATTCAAGTCTCCAGATTACTTGACTAAGACTCATCTACAAAGAAAGTGCTGTCAACTGTGCTCCCGTAGCATTGGACAAGGCACTCCTCCAGAGCCACAGCTCTCTGGAGGAAGGCCAGAAAAGAGCTACGAAGTCTCTCTTGCAGATGCTTCAAAGTTGTCCTCAAGTCCCTAGAATAGAGTGAGTGTTATTACAAGGTGCTCCTCAACTGACTGAAAGATACAACAGGAACAAAACCCATAATAAAATGTTTTCTTTCTTCAGAGATAAAAAACAGGCAGGCAGATTTTCCAACAGATATTAAGATTGAATGTTGATGGGAATAAATAATGGATTTGGGCAAAAATGGAAATTGCAAACAGGATTCAGCTTTATGAATAACACTGTGAGGATTATTTATCAGGCATTTAGCATTGCCATACTGTATTTTGCCATCTTACCGATAACCATATTATCAGAGATTTTCATTGCAATTAGTAAGAACAGGCACCATTGCCTTCAGTGACTCCTTAGGTTTCTGCTGCATAGAGCTGCTGACCACATCTTTGAAAGAATAGCAAAGATGCAGTGATTAAAGATATGGATGAAATTATAATTTCTGCAGATGCAGAATGCAACGAATCATTAGGCATAATTATGTCAGGAAGAAGGCATGCTTGAAAAGAACGAAAATTGCTTGCAGGGCTGATTTTGTATGATCATTGCACCTCCTCATTCACTGTAAACAAAGCAAAATTAAATTTACTAAAGATGCAGAAGAATGCAGCTGCTGGTGATGGGGTGTGATGTTTTGATCAATGCTTCATTTCAGTTAAAATTTTGAACATGGCTGTTTAAAAATGATTCTCCTATAATTTTGTGATAGTTTGAGTGCTTTGGGTTCTTTTTTCCAAAGGACAGCTGTGTCGCTGTCTTGACTAATGCGTAGTAATGATGGCTCTTGGGTCTTAGAAATTAGCTACCAAAGCGTGTTGGAAAAGAGATCGATTAGCATGAAGTGATTTCTGACAAACACTTGTCAGTGGGCTTGTGATTATGTCTTAGCAGATGGTAGTTCAAAAGGTTGGGGCTATTTGAAGTGTGCTACTTCAGTTGACAGAACAGTAACAGGCAGCCAGTTTGTTTTGGACATCAAGCCAGAACAAAGCATGCACGCTAACACTGGACGTTTCTAGTTGCTTTTCTGTACTTCACTTGGTTTTCTGTACTTTCAATCTGCTTAATGATTGCTGCATAATCACAACAATTTTACTAAATGTGACTTAAATGCGTACGCCTACATATAACAACAACACCAAGTATAGCTGCATGTATGCTCAAGTGGTAAAACCAATTCTTTCTGTAATGGAATTCTTAAAATATTTTGAAATTTTAAAGATATGTTTAAGACCTGCCAAGAAAAAGCACTTAGACTAAATACAAGATTTCTGGAGTATATTCTATGGTGGGTTGCTGAAGCAAGAGAATACATGGCCCAGTCATTCCTAATGACTGCAATCTACTAATCTAGATAAAAAATGCAAGCATCTCACTTTTTGTAGGGAGAATGACATATATGCTTGGAGACATTTGGATTCACATGTGCACACATTTCTAGAGCTCCTCCAAAACATCAGTAACGAATGCCTTTGATGAAAGCCAGTTCTGTGTGGTTGCCATAGCCCTGGAAGAGTGCTTCGTGGGTTTTTATTTTATATTTTTTCATAAGTAAACACAATATAATATAAATCTGGGAAACCAAAACCATTTGTGAATTGGATCAAATTCAACTAACAGAAGAGCTTGAATCAAAAAAAGAAGCATTTTTTTAACCAAAGTACCAAAATATGTTTTGGTTATTTAGTGAAATGTTTTAATTCAAACAAAACAATGAAAAGATGCATTTCAACTGGTATTATATTCAAAGTGTAGTCAAATTAATAAATAACATAATGGCTAGTCTAAAATAAAAAATTATTTTTCTTTTGAACTAATGGTTTACATCCAAAGAAAATTTTCCTCCAGTGTTCCTGTGTTTGGAAATCTTACCCTGCAAGCACAGGTCCTTATTTATTTGAAAAATAAAAATGATACATTTAAAAATATTTGAAGCCACTCTATTTCTTCCCTTTGTACACTCTGCCACTCTGTAGTAGCGTCCACAATGTAGAGCAGAATTCCACTGAAATGGACAATACGTCTTATCCAGCTTACAAAAAAAATGGGGTTATTTGTACACTGTTACAGCTCTGCCATTTTAAGATATACCGTTGCTGTTTGTAGCAGAGCAGTGCACTGCGTGCTGATGGGGATCGGTTGCTGTGTTTGTGCAGTCAGGCTTTGTCACTAAATAACAAAAGACTGTCCTTAAAGTAAGACAGTTGATGAAGAATTGTGCACCTTGCTAGCTTTCCTGCTAGCTATCCAACACAGGAAAAACACAGAGAAAGTAAACGTCATTGCAAGCCAACGCAGAAAGGTAAATATTCTCAATATGAAAAACAGCCTTAACTATTTCAAAAGTCTTCAAAGCTATGTCACTGGTCCTAACTATGTCAAAGCCAGTAACATTGCAAGCTCCCTCAAATGTCACATTATGCAAACAACCCCGTCCAGGACAGCAGCACTTCCCCAGGCTCAGCCCAGTTCATTTGCAGCCACCACCCACAGCCCCCAGTGCTGTGTGTCAGTGTGCATGTGAAATGCACGAGGCTCTCCAAACCACAGCAGATTGACCCCTACCACACCTCCATGGGGCCTAGGAATTCTTATCTTATAGCTGGAGAATCCAAGCACACAGAACCCAATTTCCCAGCCCCATGGGCTCAGCTAGCAGGGGTTATGTTCAAGTAACCCCTGAGCAGCACTACAAAAAACCCAAATCTTTATAAAGAGAGCATTAAAGGTTTGCATTTCAAGCTCAATGGGACCCTCGTGTGTGGCTTGCTTTTAAGAGAGGTCATTGCTTCTGTTTGCTGGAAGCACGTGTCTGTATTTCAGAGCACATCTGGATGACCAGCAGGGCTGTAAGAAGTAATTGTGTATGAAACAGGGATGGAATACACTGGGATTATTTCAAAGCATGTTTAACAGAACAAGAGTATAAAAGGATGTGATTTGCATCAAATGCAAAGGCTTTTTTCCCACAGAAAACATTTTTATTTTTTTTTTTTACATTTTCTCGGTTCCATGCTTGAGACAATTACTAATTTTATTCTTTTTTTTTCTTTTATTTTTCTGTCGGTACTTATAACAATTTTTAAATGAAAACTTCCTTTCAAATTGAAAAGGTTAAATATTTCATTAAAAAACAATGCTCTGTAAACATAGCATTGCAACATAGAAAACAATTTCCTACTTTTATTTGGGCAAAACTTCATGTCCAACATAGACAAACTCTGTCCTGAAGAAATTCAGGCCTTATCCTAACTGAATGTTCAATGATATTCACATTTACCAAACCAAATTCAGCCCATTGTGCCCAACACACAGATTTCATGCTTTGGAGAATCACTGAAAAAGCAGACTCAGGTTTGCTCATCTTTTTAACCCAAACACTTGTATGACACTTTTTTTCTGTGAAATACCAAATACTCGTCCCTTGTAGCTAGGGAACAGTTGATAAAACCTGTAAATATTAAATAGGGCTATTAGCAAGTAAATACTTTTTCAGAAATTGGCAAAATTACTAGTGAATATCTTCCTTTATGTAAGGAAAGTTCCCAGCTACAGCATGCTTTCATGTACTTCCCTGAGAAGTGCAACAATAGCTCCTCAGTTCACTGGAAAGCAAAGCTTGAGTGAAGCTTTGGTACCAGTCAGCTTGTGGCTCTCCATACCCACCAAGAAAGAGCTATCCTGTACATGGAGCCCTGCGACTAAAATATCTTCAAAAGGAACAAGCAGAGGAAGAACCATTATGTACAGCATGTTATTTGGTAAAAGACACAACAATATAATTATGAATTCAGATTCTGAAAACATCCAGTGTAAGTATGTTTACTATCTCAGTTGTACTTCAGAGAAGGTATTAACCGAGAAGGTTTTCTGCATCTTTTGAATCAATGGGATATGCAGCCAGCTGGAGTCCACTTATCTCTTCGCAATGTGGTTGCCCAAGTCTATTTGGAAGATGAATTTGGCCAGTTCTGGCAGTGTCATCTGTCTGTGCTGGGGGAAAAACATTCTGTTTCCTTTTATTTCTGTAGATATGCTCACCCACATATGCTAGAGTCATGGGAAACTACATGATACAGGTAGCTCCCTTTTTCAAAAATCACTGAAAGAAATCTTCTGGAAATTAAAACAATCATCACTAAAGAGATCATGGAATAAAAATTTAAAATTTCAGAACACATCAGTATTGATACACCTTGGAAAACGTTGCATTTCTCATTATTATCTTGGGCTACTGTCATTCCTCTTCACCAATTCTAATAAATTGTCTCCTGCTCCAATGATTAAATAAAGATTGGGAACAAAATACGTTTTCAGAAGACTACAATTCAGCCTGACATAAAGACATTTTATACAGAGCTCTTCATGTCCTTTTACTTCCTCCTGCCAGGCTCCATTATCAGAGTATTCTCCCTCCAGCACAGTCTGCTCTGACAACAGAAACAAAGAGGTGTAGCTCTCTTCTCTCATCCACACATTTTAAGCTATTTTTCTCCACAGTGCACATGTATCTACACCACCACAATATATATTTCAAAGTGAAGCTCTTCTCCCAGGAACCGATGGTCTTATAAGAAAATCAACACAGCTTAGTAAAAAAGAGACTCACTGGACCAGAAAATATCAATTTTAAGGGAAAAAAATAAAACACTCGAAGTGTGCATTAGTGAAAGCTGCAGTTCTGAGAGTGCCGGCCGTACGCTACATGTTTCGGTCTGGTGTCTCCAAGGGCCGCTGGACAGCACTAGCACAGTGCTATGGACTGATGGCTCATCCTTTTAAGAACATGATTTTGTCAGGATTTGCAGTCATCGGGCTGCAATTATGGCAACTACGGCACCTAACGAGAATCTCAAAATCTGTAACGCTACAAAAACTATTTCAAACATGGTACACAAGCGTGCATGCAGCAAACTAACTGAACTGCTGAAAAAGTACCTTACACTGGAGGACTTGAAGAATAATTATTCAAGAAAGAATAAATAAACTTTCCTACGTTTTCCTGGTGATTATTTATTTTCTCTTCTTTGTGTCTCTTGGCTGCCTCTTTTATCTTTCCTACACCACGGCACAATCAGACAGCAGTAATTACCAGCAAGCTTGATCCCGCCCCAACTCAAGTGAATGGAAATGGGCCAGCTAGGCTCAAAAGGAAATGAAAATGAGCCCCCAAATTAGGGAATAATCACTGTGGTAATATGCTAAGGCTTCAGCAATCCTGTCACTTTTGCTTTGTGTAGCTTTACTTGCTTGCTTTAGGGAGATAATGATATGGGACATGTGAAAAGAGTATTTTTCTCTCACACACTGGACATGCAGCTGACGTTTCTGTCACCAGACTGACAAAAATAGAGGCCATAAATACTGTAAACTGCAAACTACCCTCTGCTGAGCTACTGGCTGATAGAATTTGTGCTTCCAGCACTGACAAAGGTGTCCTGTATCTCCCTGGGGAGCAGCCCACAGCCGCTCTGAGACCCCACAGCGACCCTCAGGCAAAAAACAGACAGGGACAAGTTACAGGAGCTGCTCGTGCTCACCTTACCTGACGTCCTCTCTTCAGAGAGCTGTTGCAATTGCTCCTAAAATTTGTTTCAAACTGCAGAACTATACAAATCTTTCGCTGTTCATATAAGAGTTGACCACTTGTGTGTGAAACTCTGGCTGGATTAAGCGAGGACTGCTGTGGGGACACGGGAAGGACCGGCAGCTCCTGTGGAGGGCACGAGCCACAGAAACGAGGGAGATGGCCGGGGCCGCGCAGCCACGAGCGGCCGTTGGGAGCAGCCGTTGGGAGGGAGCGCGTGCAGCCCCCAGCCGTTAGGAGCGGTACCTCACGGCGCTGCGGAGGGGCCGCTGAGAAGCGCCGGCCGCAGAACAGCAACCGGAGTTCGGCCGCATCAGCACTATCTACAGCACTAACTACGAGAGGGAGGCGGTGGAGCTGCGGGGGGAACCGGCCGGCCCCTCCCTCAGCTCGACGACTCAGCTCTACGAGGGCGGTGTCAGGAGCAGCGCAGGGTGAGCCCTGACTACAGGCGGCTTCTGCATCCCCTACGTGCTGACAGGGGAGCGGGGGCTCGGCCAGGGCTGGTGCAAGCTATGGCTGGTGGTGTGCAGTGCCTCTGTCATCATCGTCCTCATCAGCTTCCACCGGCTCAGCTCGGCCACCGGCGCAGTAGAGGCTGGGCCCCCGCACGAGCTGCAAAGCGCGAGGGGTGGGGACGGAGGAGGCCCCGGCACGGAGCAGAGGGTTAGGTCACCCTAGGGCTCCTCACGCACCACGGGTGAAGGGAGCAGTCTCGGTACACTCCTGTATTCCTAGAAGCAGTTCTGGGAGCGATCAGCTTCAGCAGAAAGGAGACCAGCTTTTTTCAACAGAGAAGTGAACAGATTAATTCTCAGTCAACACAACATTGCTTTATTTCCTAAGTTCTGTATTAGTCATGAATTTTACTTCCATAAGCCACGCTCATGACTATACACATAGTATATAGACTAGATGGTTTCAGAAACAGAAAGGGAAACTGTTCATAAAAAATGAATTCAGCTCCTTTGAAATGTTTCAAATGAATCTTCCATATAGAAGTTTCTCCCAAAGCAAGAGCACAGAGCTGCCCCTTGCTGTAGGGCAGTGCAAGAGCATACAAATGAGTTCTAAATCATTCTCTCAGTGAAAGTTTTCATCTTCCTACAAGGCTACCAAAGGTTTCAGGAGCAGTCTTGTTAAGAATTGCAAAATCAGACCCAATTCAGAGAAACTCAGAATTCCCCAGCTGTGCAGCTGTCCTAACCAAAACAGCATTAACTGTGGAGATCAAGATCCAGAGTGGGGCATGTGCAGCAGGCATGAATTCAAGCTTGAGGACTTCATATTCCAAAATACTGTGTCAAAAGTTCCTGGGATTAGCCACTGTAGAAATGGGAAGATTGAATTCCAATTCATGATGTGAACATTGTCCAGCATACCAGGAAATTAGAATATGAAAATTTAGATGATCTTAAGATTCTACTCTGTTCTACTGCTGACACAGTTGATTAACTTACTATTAGTGACATACTACCCTTTTTGCACCTTAGATTCTCTAGTTTCTAAGTATGGAAAATTATCTTCCTGCGAAACATTTTGCAGACTACAACACTCCTATATATCTTAGTTGCAGTTAGTAGTTCTGCAAATAATTTATAAAAGAATGAAATTAAGGATATAAAAGCAAAGCTCTTACCCATTTATTTTTTGTAGGCAATTTTCACATTAAGAAAGAAAAGTTATCTATACAAAGCAGAATTCACAGAACACCCAACCCACGCAAGCTCTATTGTTTCATCAAAAATTTTAACTCATTTAAAATATATAAATGAATTTCAAAGAGCCGTGTCTTTAGATAAGCTGTAAACTTGCAACACAGCTTATGCAACAGAATACATAAGCAACTGGTAACAGAATTCTAGGAACTGCAGTGGATATTTGCTTTGGAAAAGCTCATTTTCTAACTTTGAAGATCTGATGCGCATTCTCAGAACACATCCAGTCACCTTTTTAGAAGTCACCTGTTTGTTAGAATGAGTATTTCAGAAGCACCTTTTCCATCTTCTCCAGTTCTGGTAAACTGGTAACCCCTATCCCCAAACCACTGTATCAACTTTCAAAAGAGAAGAGGACCATACTCCAAGGCACCCATGGAACTGCTTCAGACACCAGTAATACATGTGACTTTTCCTTAGGTGAGTTACAGGGCACAGAAAGGAACGACCAGAAATGCAGCATTGAAGATGATCGTTGTATGGATTGCTGCTTTCCTTCTCTGTGGTCCAGTCATTCTCAGCTGGGAGTACGGTGCCCACAAGAGCATTCTTCCTGAAGGAGAATGTCACACAGAACTCTTCTACAACTGGTATTTCTACTGAGAAGAGAGCAAGCAGCCTCTCTCTGCCACAGAAGGCTTCAAGGCTCAGCCAACATAAATTTGACAATCAGTCATTAAATGTGAATGTCAGTCAAGGCCTTCCACTATTTCAGGTGGATATCAAGACCAAGCCTCATAGGAACAGTTTCTATAAAACTACAGAAAATGTACAACACCACCACCACAGCAGACAGCGCTAGCACTATGACAAATAGATTCAGACTTTCCCAAGACAAAAGAGTAGTAAAGTCTTCAGCAATTATTGTCAGTGTGTTTGGTTTGTGTTGGACACTATATACACTTTTGATCATCAGAGCAACTTGCCACAGACACTGTGTGCTACACTAGCTCTATGAGACTTCATTTTGGCTTCTGTGGGTGAATTCAGCCATCAGCCCTGTTCTATACCCACTGCTACACAAGCTTCAGGAAAGCTTTTAGAGAAATCCTGTGCCCCGGAAAAGTTAAAATTCATCCTCATTTTTACGTACAAATGTGAAAATTGTCAGTAAATACATCTTGCTTTCAGTGGGAACATAAACTGGCTAATTCTCATCTGCAAATATTGAATGCACTGTGCACTTGATATTTAAGGGAACACTGATAAGTAGGCACAAGCGTAGACATTCAGGAATGTATAGAACACAGCCACCTGTGCAGCTGCAGAAATAAGCCATGAAAACAAAGGTAGTTTTTCAAAGCTCTTTGGGAGTTATGCCAACAGTTTAGTTTCTAGTGATGGGGCACAAGCATTAAAGAGCCAAAAAGGGAATAAAAAATTAATAGCCAATAATTGGGGAGTCTCACTTTTAATATTTAAGTATTACTGGTAAGGAATTTCATTAAGTGTTAATTCAGATCTGTTATATTTTACCCTCAGCCCCACTCTGTAAGGTCCTCGGGGTCTTAGCTGCTTAGTGTATGCATTCTGGGAAGGATATTTCCCCTAAGTAATGGTGCCCAGGAAAAGCTTGGAACAAGAGGTGCCAGAACAATTAGGTTACCAGAGAAGCTGAACAAGCACAGCAGTAAAGGGAGCATTGACCGGGCTGGAAAAGGTGTTTAGTTTCCATCTTCATAAGCATCTTCTACAGTTTACAGACACTTGGCTCTTCTGACAAGTCATAGCTATTGAACAGCCACGGTTTTTCCACTGCCACAGCCAAAATCCACGTTAGCACAGTTGACCTTAAAGTTCACAAATTTTGAAGTTTGTAAAATTTCAATAAAACTTAATTAAGACTTGTGAAAATGCTGTAACTTTGTAGCTTTAACAAACAGCACATGAAAAAAGCACCAACTTACAATATCTGGGTAACTGCAGCTGAAACCACAAAACTATTATTCAAAGGTAATTCCTGAGTTACAAGTTACCATAAGAACTAAGCAAACATGGTTCACAAATACTCTAGGCTAAGAGGACATATTCCAATCACACAAAATCTATCTACATGAACATAATTGTTTTCTGCTATGGATGTTTTTAAACAAAAATTCTGCTTTCACTTGCTCTCTTAAATGGGGGGCAGCATCAGATATAGAGTGAAGATATTCTGAATAGCATTAATTACACCACTAAGCAAGTGAGGCCTTTGGACTCCCTCCATTCCTTCTCCATCTCCAAACCAGTAAAGCAATGATCTAATTCTTGTCTGCTCTATAACTCTTATGTTTCCTAGGATCATATTTGCCCCTTTCAAAAACAGGTGGTGACCCTAAATTATTAGGCTCCTCAGAAAGGTCCCAGTTCTTCATGCGAGAAAGCCCAGACCTTTTCAGTAACAGTGACCAACTCATGCAGTGTGGAACTCCAGTCAGGTAGCTTTAGAACACTGCATTCATTTAAGGTAAAGCAGTGACATTGCAAAATTCTGAGAAACAGGCATGAATTTACAGACTAGATCAGTGTTCACATAGCATTGGGAATTTTTTTTACCACTCAAATTTGTATGGCTTTGTCATTTAATTGCCGCTTGTCTGTTTAGCATAGACCTAGAATCTACAAGGATTCTCCACCACTCTCAAGTCAGAAAAGCGCTCTGAAAAATTAACATACATCCTCTCAGCAGAAGTTGATTTTAGATAAGCTTCTACATTAGGACTGCTAGAGACCTCCTAGTTTGTCTGAGTTAACTATGCCTTGTTTTTCTGTCCCTTAAGCAGAAGTTCCTCTGCTTTTATCACAAGGTAGCGCTAGGTTCAACAGTGGGCTCTGAACAGACATGAAACAACGGGTGTTAATAGCAACTTTATTGTTTCACTGGTGCAAAATCATGATACTGAATAAACTTGTGTAATGCATTTTCCCCTAAATTTACAGTAATGAAGGTTATACATATCTATATAGATTGCAATTTCTCTATTTTTATACTATTTGGAACAAAATTATCTTGATAAATACGCCCTGTGCACAGTACTGGCCCTCACTGAATGTCACAGAGCCTTAATATGCAAAATATAACTTCTGTTTTTGAACATCGTATTTTAAAACTCTCCAAACATGCATTAATATATTCTAATTTTTAGGGAAAAACATTACACTTAGTCTTCACTTGCATTAAAAGAAAAGCACAAGCAGAACCTGACATACAATAATCCCAAAAGTCTGGTGCTCTGTACGGATCAGTCACAGTTTCAGATGACAGTCACTGCCAGTTTAGAACTCTAGTGCTACAGAAGCAACAGCGAACAGACAAGAGAAGTCAGAAACAGAAGAGCCCTACCATGTCACATAGATTCCAAAGAAAGATTCAGCCATGCTAACCGATGAAACCTGTAGTTGCTGGTCCAACCTTTCAAATTTGTTAGAGTACTTAACACAAGCGTTTGAAGTGCCAGACTGAACATATGAATGTTAACTTGACATTTCTGAAAGGCACAATCTATGAATCTATCTTAAAAAAAAAAACATACGGTATGTAAATGAAAAATAAGTACAGTGTGTATCTTCTTTAAATAACAAGACCTTCATAAATTGGCCCCTCAGATTCTGGTGATTCCCTCCTCAGACGCAAGTGCTCCAGTGTGTTGTGAAAGTGTTTGTTAATTTGTTCTGTTTCTTCAGTAGATTCAAGGTTTGGGAGATCTTCTCTTATCTTTTGTATGAGCTGATTCAAAACCTGAATTGTCACCTACAGGAGAAAGATATGCAGAACCAAAGTAACTGACAAGACCTCTGTGTAAGCACATAAATACTTGTTTTAACAGACTTCTGTCCTAACACCAATAGTTTAGCGAGTACTTAGAACTATTACTGATAAAACCATATTCAGACAAACTACTGGATCCTGCTTGTTCCTCACAGGAGACACAATACTTGGGCTTTCAGAAATTTGTACAAGCTCCCTCCAACCCCAGCAAATGTGAACAGCCTCTTAAGTCATTAAACCTATGAGTTTCTAACTTAACTCTATATTTCTATTTAATTTATTCATTACAAATGTTAATAACTTTAAACAAAAAGCACACAATCAGATTGTCTAGGCAATCTATCTCTTGTACAAGTCAGTCAGAATGGCAGTATCAGATTTAAAGTTATTCTTAGTGACTAAGTCATAACTTAGGAAAGTAAAGCTGCATATGGCACCAAGCCAAGCATTACACAGAACACCAAAGCATAAAATGCAGTGCAGACTACACCACCGTATCAGAGTCTATTATTATACACCTGCTCGATGCTTTGAAATTCAATGTTTTACCTTCATCTACAGACAGAGCATACTAGAACAGAACTGTAGCAGGGCATCAGTTCCGTTGCCAGAAGTTATCAAATTCCTAAAAATCTCTTCAAACGTTCTCTTGCAACTACAGGATCTGCTCCTTATTAAGCAGTGACAAAGGAAGTGATTCGGACCTCTCCTTCATCAAGCAGTTTTTCAAACTTCCTAAGTTTACCAGCTATCTGCTAACAAAAAGGAAGTATGCTGCAACTGCTACTTCAGATTTCGGATGCAGAATTTAGGCTGGCATGTGAGCAGTCACACCAGTTTCCTGAGATTAAAGCTTGCACCAATCTTTTGTGGCACTCTCAGCAGTGACCTTGAAAAGCTCTAGGAGTTTTCTTTCCCTTAGTGTATGTTAAGTATCTCTGAAGTTAGAATCTTACTATTCTCTCATCTAAGTCCTAGTCAGTTTTGATCTAATCAACACTTTAAGTATCCAAGTCTCACAGGAGACTAGATTACAAGTGCCCCCCCATGTAAGAAGAAAGGCTTTACCTACAGTGTGGAAAGCATTGTATTCTAACAGCATATCAGAAGTCGACTATTCTTAGTATTACTAGAACTTGCTATTGAGCGAGTTGAGACAATCCAGGGTATAAATGAATAAAGATGTTAACAAATGTTCTGTAAGAAAAGATTCGATAAAGAATGCAATTTTACTCACTGCTTCATTTTCCTTTTCATAGAAATAGATGTATCTGTTTAGAATTTCTGTGAAAAGCTGGACTTGCAGAGAAGGGTCCATGCATTGATTTGCTATCTTTAAAGCCTTCTTCAGGCACTCCATCACTCTCTTTCCTCCATGAAGCTACAAGGAAAGACAAAAAAGTTACAAGAAATAGAAGAATCTTAAGGAGCACCAGCATCTCTTCCCTTGGTACTTAAGTAGCATTTCACAGTGGTCTACTACAAAAACAACTGCACAGAACTACACAAACTGCAGAACGAGCTGCCATAAAACTGTACCTTTCTTAACTGCTACCAGTTTGGGTAAGCTTTCTGTTAAGTCAGGCAATAATATGAACAGTTGCTAGAAGCTTTCAAGTACCAAACCAAACTCAATTCTGTAATATGTGCACTAATACATGCTTGTAGATTTCAAACACAGCTCTTCATAAAAACAGATCATCTGATAAGAGCTCCCTTTTTACCTTTAACTTCATAAATTCGTGCCTTCAAAGTTCATCAATTCATGTGCAAGCAGCTACAATACAGATGTGTAAAATACAGCAGATTACTCAGAGCCAGCCTTAAACTATCTGATATTCATGGAAGTTTGCACGGTGATTCCACTTTTAAATTTGAGTTTCTTTACATTTATGTACCTTATACTGCCATAAGATTTAGACACTTCATACATTGAAATACATTCCAAACAAATCTGCATCAGAAAGTGATGCGTCCACTGTAGAAGCCAGTGCACTCAGAAGGAAGGCACAGCTATGCTGCTGAGGTAGGACTGTGCTACACAGTTGTCACTTTATTCTTACCTCCTCTCCATTCCTGTCAGTGTTTCGGCCAGACCAGAAGAGATGGGCACAAGTGCTCACAGCCCGGCACTGGTCTGGTTTCTTAAGGAGCTTGGAGGCTGCCAATGCACACTGAGTCCTCAAAGGCTCGTGGTTCTCCTCACTGAAGCACTTCATCCTCTCAAATGTCCCAATTATCAACGTGATTGCAGCCAGTTGTGCTTTTGAATCACTAATTTCATCTTCATATAGAGAGAATGCCTAGTCAAAGGAGAAGGCAAGAGTCTTAATTACTGCTTTAGGAAAAAAGAAAATCACTTGCTAGTGACACATTCAAGAAAGCGTCCAGTTTTGTATTTGCTAAAAACTTAAGGCAGAGATCGTTCATAGAAACTGCCACCATTAAATGAAAACCAGACTGAAAATGAGTCTGGCAAGAAATGCTTCTTTATGTAGTCATAGAAAACACATGATTCTCGCAGTCTGAAGACTGAGTTTACCCTTATTTCAAGCATCCGTTTTAATAAGGAAGTTCAGTAACAGAAATATTCTTTAAAAAGGATTTGATTCTTTCAAACACAAGGCAGTACAGCAGAAGTTTAAGTGGTAGATTACTGACTACATAGCAGCAGTGCAAACACTTTTCTTACCTACTGTGATGACAAAGAGCCTTCAGAGAAGAAGGTACAGCTAAAGAAATCTCAAACTATTTTCTCTAATAGAATGCACAAGATTGTCACGTTGCTCTCATCTCCAGAACTGTGCTGTGTCACAACAGCAACCGATTCAACATAGTGAGGAAAGGCAAGGGGTTATCAGTGAGTCCATTTAAAAACATGTAGTGGCAGCATCACAGAAAAGATTAGGACAACCCCTGTAATCTGGACAGCATTAAATATCTCAGTTCTTCATCCGTGGGCAAGGGGAGACCTTTGCTACATGGAGGGATAGGGCTTAAATTACAGTTTTGGAAGTCCGCGTTATCTATAATAGGTTTCAACAAAAATATTAGCAAAGCTCAGCACAACAGCTGTGACACCACAGATTTTCCAGAACTTCCAAAGAGTGCCTAAGATAAGGACAATGCTAGCAAGACAAGACAAGCGGTCTTAAAAGCAATGAAGGAACATTTCATATTAGGAAAGCTACAGTCCTCCAGCAACAAGCTGCATGGGGAGGCAGCAGCACTGCCACATAGCACATATTGTCAGACTGAGTATTTAAGTCAGTAGCAATGGAGCTTAATTTCACAGAAGCCTGAGAATCAAAAACACAGATCAGGTATTTCCACCAAGCAGCATTACCTATAATTTTGGATGTTTTAATCACACTAGATGGCTCAGTGTTCAAGGAACTGATCCAAGCCAAATTTAAGGTAGCACAGGACAGTGACTAACAGCTGGACACTTACCTGGGACATGAATTCATAGGCCACAGTTTCATGATTCTCAAAGCCAATCTCTCCTGCAGCCAGTGCTCCTTGTAGGAAGAGACGGAGAGGCAGCTCTGCCAGCTCCGCTTTGATCAAAGCACTGATGGTCTGATGAGCAAATGAGAAGATCTTCTGGCACTTCTTTTCCCATTTGTCATCCTAGAGAAGTAAAATGAATTTAAGTCTGAACAATACCATTGCTATAAGAAAAAATTGTAATAAAATCCCTTAAGTGCTCCAGTCCAGTCTGTTGCCTTCTGGATGCCACTCCAGTCAATTACTTACTGAAATAAATGTGGGCTGGTATAAGTGGCCCTAGCAGTACTGTGTTGACCTCAGTGGATCTTACCAAAATATTTTTATTTACAAAAGGCTCATCCATTTTTCCTGCTGCTTACGGAAACCTTCTTCCTAAGTCTACACAAAGTTGCAGTTACCGCAGCTGTGCTTAAAACATACCTGAGCAAAAACCTAACTAGTGAAGTAATTAAATGGAAAAAAAAAAAGCTATTTAGTTATTCACTGGAGCACTAAATCAAGAGAATTTTAAAACATTCACTTTCAAGAGTGTTTTTAACAAAATTTTATTTCCTCACAGTAGAACCCCACAATCAGGGAAACTATATGTTTAAGCTACCATTTTTAATTAGAAAGCATTAAAGAGCCAAAAATGGAACAGTGATTTAACTTGAACAGTACTTATGAAAGTGCACTCTACAGAGAGGACTCTGCAGTCTGCTTTGACGAAAAAACCATTAGGATTCTGTGTCAAGTCTCAGCATACTACTAGCTGCATGCAGCTAGACCAAAGGGTCCCCCCTCCTCTTAAAGAGGGGAAAAAAAAAAAAAAGGAACAAGTATACAAGAGACACTTAGAAGTCAACTCACCACTTTGGAGTTCTCCTTGTAGCGAAAAGCAAGCTGGTATGCTGCAAAAACCAACGGTGGCAGTGTAAAACGAATACGTTGGTTTCCACCTGCACCGAAGTGTTTTCGAGCAGTGTTTAAGATCTAAAAACAGAAGCACTGGAAGCTTAGAGAACTCATAGAACAGATATGTTATTTGCAGCTACAACATAATCTGCACTCCGTGGAACAGGAACACCAAGAAGATACAGAATTAGTATCAGGTAAGTTACAATATTTTATGGGTGGTGGGGGGGAAAACATACAGCTACTTTACATGAATTATATTTGTGCAGCTGTAGCTTTTTGTGTGCTGAGTGGCAAAGCCTTTTCCTATAATTGCTTACTAAGTGTTAGGCAACACTCATACTACATTAACTAGAGATACATTCTGGAGCTGGTAGTGACATGGAAGTTGCCTGGGCTCACATTTAAAAATTGCAGATACATTCTATTCTCAACCTAACACAAACTGCAAGAAGGACTGTCCTTTCCTACAGTATTCTGTAGCAAACTAGGAAGTAGTATGTTTCATGAAATTAAACATAGAAGCGATCCAAATTTCATTTGATGCTTTTTAGATAGATGGTTGTATGAAGCAGTCAGAAAGCTAACTGAGGTACCACAGCCTAACAGAGTTGCATCCAAACTAACAGCTGGAACTAGAAGTTTAAATCCTCAGGTATTTTTGAGTCCTTACCCACTACTTCTAAATGAACAGCTTTTCACAGTTACATACGTTTCATATTGAGTTTGTAGTGCCAGAGCAGTGATACCTCAGCTTCCAGCCACACTAAATTCTTTACAGTAAATAATGCAAAACCTGACACTTCACAGAGCACAAACACACTCAGAAGCACTAATGCCGTACCAGATACTGTTGGTCGGGGTCATCTGAACGCAAAAGATGAATAAATCTTCCCACAAGACTCTGCTCATCAGCAAAGTCCTCAGGGTCAGGGTCCTCAGCAGGCTGATCTGGTTGATCCTGGATCAGTGTGGACACCAAATTCATGATAGCATCAACCTGTTAAAGGCAACATAAGCTCGATTTAAACTGGAGTAGTCTACAAAACAAAAAGCTGACAGCAACTGGAAACATCTTTACAGCTATTCACAGTACTGACAAAGCACTAGAAGTATCTGTCAGCTGGTGATGCTTTAGGACTTAACTTGCCTTAAACACTGAAGGGTCCCTCTCTGCACAAGTGGAACAGAATAACTGTACTGACAAAATTCAGATTCTAACAGTAATATTCAGCCTTCTTTAAGTAGTAGGCCAAGTTTCAAGGGGATTCAGGGTCTTTGTTCAAACTTAAGAAGTAGTTTCTAAGATGAGATTAGACAAGATACATACAGACAAGATATCTGAGAACTCAGGCAGAAGAATTATTAAGCAAGATAAAACCTGTACGGATAAGATGGGGGAGGGAAGAGCACAGAAACTAAGCATGCTCTGCATGAGATCTCTTAGTGTGTTTTCAAGTCCTGACACAGCAGTTTAGATGCCTAGAATTTCCATGTAAATTAACTTCTGTCATACCTGCTCTTGGGACACAATTTCGGTGTTATAATCCAACACATTGCTAAGCACGTAACAACTCATGCTCTTCCTGGACTCATAGTCAAAGTACTCAAAGAGCGGGTGGAAGTGTTTCAGTTTCAAAACGGTCAGGATATTGTTGTAAGTATCAACGGGGATTTTCAGAAGTCTGGTCAGCTCCTTTGAAACAGCACTGCTTGTTGCAATACTAAAAGAAAATACATGCAAAACCACAATTAATTACTAGTTCACATGTGGACAGATTTTAAGTCTGCCTCAATATCAACTCTGATGTAGAACACAACACCTGAGCAACCCACTGCAAGAAAGATTAGAAAAAGTATCAAAAATAAATCTTAACTTGCTGTTTGGGAGGACATACAGCAGGAACTACACATTTTAAGTTGCTGGCAGCAGAAATAGACTGGTGGCACATTCAGCAAGAGGAAAACTCTAGAAAGCCATAAGGAATGAATAGACAGTGACTACACAGCTTGGCATATACATTGTGCATCTGTACAGATACACAGGAAGATTTATGCACAGATAAGGAAGTCCTGGTTGGTGAGGCTTTCCCCACTGTAGCTTATCATGCACTTCTACAGCTTGGCCCAAGAGCCAAGCTATAGAATCTAAAGTATGCCTCTTTCCTATCTTACGTGATAGAACGTAGAAGCCAAGATTACTCCAGAGATAATGCAATAGACATTTACTTACTGCTCCAGATTAAGTTTATTGAATATTTCTACAGTTGTCTCCAACACCTTATCAACATAGTCAACACGGTCTGGGTAGCATTTCATAGCCAAGTTAATGAGAGAAACTTGCAAGGATACCACATCCTCTGAGGGCATGTCTTGGCGAGACTGAAATTTAAGACAGCAATGAGTTGATCAAAAGCATGCAACTTCGCAAAAAAAAAATAGACTGCCCGTACGAATACCCAGCATACCTGTATAACAGTAGCAACCTGCTGTGAAAAGATGTCAAACAGTTTGATATCTGCTGGGATACCAGGCCCATCTTCACGATGTGCAAATAAAGCTAACCTGGTAACAAAAAAAGCAGCTTGGTGAGGATAGTTTTCCTGTTCCCCAAAACCAAGTCAAAATAAGACCTGATAAACTTCAGGTATACATGAAAGCTTTATTACAAACAAAAACAGGAAATTCATCTGGGTCAGAGGCCATAAGAACAACCAAGACTGATAAACACCAGTACTGCAAAAGAGTGCTGATAGACAGCAAGATGAAGAAAGAGCTAGAGCGGTTCATAATCTGTGCTCTTCACCTAGCAGTTAAGCGTTTTCCCCACAGAGAAAGAACTACAGAGTGGCCTGATGGAATAGCAGATGTTCTGCAGTGATGTTAGACATCCAACAGCATTTTCTGCTAAACAGTCTCCAGAGGAAGAAGAACTGAACTATGACTCAGCTGTTCCTTGTCTCCAGACTAATGACAGATCAACATGTTTGGGATGTCCGCTGTTTGTAAAGAGCGAAATAAAAGCTTGGAAAAAAATATAAAAAATGCAAAATTTAAAGTGGAGAAGATGGCTTCTTTTTCCCCCCCTCCAAAAAAGCAAGGAGATTCAATTCTGAATGAACTTTTGGTTTGCAGAGGCAAGTAAAAAAGAAGGTTTAGACACCAAAAAAAACCTCACTGCCAGGGAAAACGCATTAAACATTTTGTTGGGGTGGTGACAAGAAGGTTTTCTAAAGCCAAGAAAATTCACTGCCTTTTCTCAAAGGAACAAGGCAGCTTTTCTTGACAACAAGTCTGAGTATAAGGTTGACAGGCTTCAAAATACCATCATGCTGCAGGCAGATGGCAGCATAATTAAAAGCTACAAACAGCACACTAAATAAAGAAAGATCCCAAAGCAAATGTCTTTTCAGGAAGATTCCTTCAACAGGAAAGCCCCACAGGAATAGAGACTAAAACTTCACAAGCTCCTCTGCTTTGCTTATGTCCAGTTTCAATCATCTCACGCAAGAAATCAAGATGAGAAATGCAACCAGGACAACCTGAACGGATCACATCTAGGTCTTAACTGCACAGAACTGAACTGCATGATTGTTCCAAACAATAGCAATACAAACACAAAAGCAAGACCTTCCCCACATGCATGGATTCCAAGAACTGATATGCTTATATCCTCCATCATTTGGGCTGACATCAGTCAAACAGAAAAGCTGCCAAACTACAAAAAAAAAGATGATCACACTGGCCCCTTCCTACCCTCTCTCTGAAAGTCGCTAATAGCGGCCAACACAGCAGTGCTAAGTCTAGGGGGACAGCAGGTTCACTGCCAGTCAGTTCCTTACTGTTGCTCGTCTGTAACAGTAAGAATAGAAAACTTACCTTGGAGGCAATACCAAAGCTGCTTGAGTCCCCTAAGTAGACATGACAGCAGAAGATACAAAAGGAAAGCCTCCTTGCAAGAACCACGTTGCTACATGATAACATAAGAACTTCACAAGGGGTCCCTACAGTAACTGAAGTTCATACAGTGATATGAATGGACCAGTTGTACAAAGATGCACCTTGATGAGCAAATGCAAGACTTTTGCGGTTTCAAAATTGTAATCTTACCCTGTAAACATGTCTTTCTGCAGTAAGAAAGTACAGGTACTCACTGATAACCTGTGTTGGTTCCACTCAGGATACAAATTATAACTTCAGCTTAGACCCCCCCCAAATATTTTAAGAGAGCAGGTAGTTTTGAAAAAGTATCTCCACAAGAGAAAACCCCATCACTTTTAGGAGAATAAGCAAGTCACAAATGACGACTTATAAAAGTAGTTCTGCTTCTTAGCTGTTTTCTGAAGAAGTTGTCAAATCTGAATACTGTTGCCACTTTAGTTCAGAAACACAAAGCTGGTCAATATTAAGTAACCTGTTTCCTGGCTTCACCTGTTTACAAGTTTTAATCTGTCCTTGAAAGTAGGACACATCAGAAGCTGTTAAAGCAAAGTCCAGAGAATAGAAACTACAGAAATAATATTCTTCACTCTTAATTACAGATGATAAAAACATGGAAAAAGCAAAGTTAAACAGTAATAAAATACAAAAAAACGAAAGCTTTCAAACGTTAAAGGAGTTATCATCTGCTTGTGCACAACACGCTTCACATTGAGTCAGTTTCCATCCCCATAGTCACTCACCTGTCAATTAAAGCAATTATTATATTTTTCACATTCACATTTTGGTGCAGCTCAGCACAGGCTCTGAGAAATGGGTTCAAGGTTTGGAGATGAAATTCATCTGGGAAAACCTGAAATTGTAAATCAATAGTCAAATTATCATCTGAATTTGCCCACCGTTACACAGCAGTAGAATGAAAGCCATTGACAAGCAGATGACCTTGTGTAAATACAGTCCTATGGCCGCTCTAGGGTTTCCCAAGCTGACCCCGTCCAGGTCAGTGTGTGAAGCAAGAGATACAAGACAAATCGGTAACTAACTTGAGGGCCTGGCTACCTATCACAATTCCTACTGCAGGCATGGGTTGCTCATATAGCTTACAAGCTTCTGCAACAGAAGGAGCACAAAATGGATAGCTCTCCACTCTGCTGACCCGGTGGAAAGTAGCATGCATCAAGTCAATGAGAAAGGATCCCACTGAGAACATTTTCCAGTTCATGACAAAGAGGTAAAAGTAGTCTGAATCTGACTAAAAGCAAAGAAATAAGTATCCCCATGTTCAAAATCAATAATGCAATTGAATTTAAGTAGCTCACCTGTATGATACACTCCATGAGGTACTCCTGAGCTAAAGCATCTCTACAGTTTACAACCTGCTCCAGTATTCCAGGCAGAACAATCTGTAATGGGAAGAGCAGCCTTGTAGTGTTCTTACAGTCCTGAAGTTTACATTCATACATGCATTTAATACAAGTAGAGCAGTAATTCTAACACTTTTCAGCTTACTCTTTACATAAAGACTTTCTGATGAAGTCCCCATGTTCAGGAGTTCCATCCTTCAGAGAAGTTTACTGGTCCCAGACATCTGCCCCTTTGGCAAATTGTACTAAATCAAAACCACCAAGTTTATTTTTGGCAAGAATACTAGTTTTGCTGGCTATCCTTTCATGAAATAACCACTTTTCCTGAATGCTTTGGGAAGCGTAACTGAAGTTGTAAAATCTACCACAAAATGCTGTATGTGTATAATTCTCTTAAATTAGCCTATTATTCTCTAACTAAAGTCTGAATCAGTAAAACTAAGTCAAAATTTCATGCCAATCCTAAAGAAGAGCTTACTGGAAAAATGCATGATAGTGTCTACAGCCCCCCAACACACTACACAGCTTCATTAGCTGTCTGAATTTCAGATGAAAAGCAGTTCCAGAGTACCAGGATTACCAAGCTGTTAGCAGAGCTGTAACTCTTCCCAAGCTGCTCATCTCAAACTCCAAGCTGTTTTCATGTGGAAAAAAGCAGCTGAAGTTGGAAAGGACGGACAGTCTTCCTACCTGCTTGTATCGCTCCACATTAACACCTTCCAGCTGACTGAGGCGAACCAGGTTGGTTCCTACCAGGATTCTCAGCTCCTGCCTCTCTCGCTCCCTCTTCTCTCTGTCCCTGCTATGGCCCTGGTGTTGCATTCGCACCCAAAGTTTGTTCATCTCAGCAAAGTTCAGCAGCACAAAGTCCATCGAATCACTGATGTCTCCAGTGGTTTCTTCACTGCAATTGAGAACAGGTTAGGAACACAAAAAGCTTTCAATCCACCCAAATTTAAAGACAGGGACTTAGGGAAGTGTGTGGTGAGATGTCTGTAAGAACAGTCCCCATCCTCACTTAAATAAGGAAACCTTAAGAATTCCCTTCTAAAATTAACAGAACTTGGTAGTCTAGGCAAGTATTTTAAGTTTTAACTTATCGACTTCTTTCAAATCTGAGGAAGTTATACAGAACATGTAAATACGTTCTGCTAAAACACTTGGTTTTGAAGTTATGACCTGTCTTACTCTGCTTGCTCGCCTTCATCTGGCAAAATATTCCTGGTGCACTGCAGGAGATAGTTCCGAAGAAAGAGGCCTCGAAGAGGATGCTGCACTCCACGGCACATCTCCACCAGGTCTTTCAAAATATCCTTCCTGGACTGTGGAAATGACTTGACATATACAACACCTACTGTTATTAGGAGATACCTGCAAAAGGCAGAGAATGGAACAACAAATTGAAGAGTAACAGTAAAATACCACTCTTAAAGGCAACAGCCCACTTCCACCCTGACAGCATCACCAAAGCACAGAAAGCAGTTAAATGACATTGAGGTACCATAACTTCAGATATTTTGCTGGCCTTCAACTCCTGCTCTTCCCTCTGCCACAGAGCACACCAAGTCTGAACAGCTAATTTACCTAATTACAATGTTTTACACATGAAATGTGTAAATGCTCAGCATGCACAGAGCTCTGAAGTACTGCTTGCGTATACTTACAACACCCTGCAGGGCTGGAAAACAATTCTGGCACATAAAGATAAGGCATGTATAATAGTGAAGTACTAAGCCTCTTTCATGCTGTAGTCTCGCATGATAGGTGTTATATTCCTCAGAAATCCCCATGCCTTAATCCTTCAGCATCTCTGTATTAAGCACCAGGTAGAAAGAACATGCAAGACACAAAGGACTGGTGCACCAGTGTACTTTGACTCCTCCTCAGCTTAAGGTGAGAAACACAATCCTCAGAATTGCAAATATTTGGTTTAGAAACCTCAACCCTGCACACTTCTCTAGCTTATGAAAACATCAAAGTGCTCATCAGGGAGAAACACAGCCCATATCAAGCAGGTAGGAAGACAACTCAAATTATGCAGAGGTACAGATATCATGGCAGTCATTACTCCAAACCACCAAATCTGCATGAGGACACAGCATGGTACCCCCAAAAACTCTTCCTGGCACTACTGTGAAGGCCAGAAATTAGCAACTGCAATACCAAGTAAAATCTTAAGTCTAAGTATCCAGAAGACTCGCTCCAGTCCTACAGCGATACATTTGAAGAGAAGCCCTTCTGTATTATCTCCAGCACACTAACCCATAGCCTAAAAACTACACCCAGAAACACACAGCTTTTAAGTCGCAGAAGTTTTCAGCTTCTTCATCTCACACTTCTTATTCACCGTGAAGGAACAGATGCTTACAAAGCACTTATTCTGTGTGTAGCTCTAAGACCTCGATCCGCAGCTACAAGTTACTTAACAGGTAAGGGGGAAAAAAATTGCTACATGTACAGTTAATCTCACTCAACACTTGGTTTAATTTTCTGCTGACCAGCTCTTTACCCAGAAATTCTGCTTTATTCCAGACCGAAGTGCTTCCATCTTGGTCACATGCAGAAATAAAACATTGGCAGGAAGAACCAACCTTCTGCACTCTCACTCACGGCCTAAATCTCACAGGAACCCACTCTTAATATACGCAGAGACAGTGCACAGCTGCGAACAAGTCTTGCTGTCAAGAACACGGAGCCAATTATCAGAACCCAGAGACTGACCATTATTCACCAGTTTGATTGTTTTCTTTTAAAGAAAATACTATATATATACACACTTACAGTCTTGGAATAATATTTCCAGCATACTGTACTAGCTCATAAAGGTCTGCCACTTTCCTTCCTTTGGCAAATTCATCTGTCAGGTAGACTTCCAAGTAGTGCAGCTCATCAGAAATGGCCATGTCTTGTTCTCTTAGTTAAGGATTTTAGTTCACAGTGTCTACAACAGATCTACACAGAAATTTGCTCATTCACACCAAAGAAGGAAGATGCTCTTCCAAATACAAGTTTCAAGAAGTCAAGCTCAGGTAGGTAGTACTTCAGGAAAATCCAGCACTACTGGCATACACGTGTGAAATTAACCCAAAGCCTTCAATTTCTATGTGTAGCATATCAGAAGTGAGCAAAAAATGCAAGTTAAAATAGCAAGCAAATGAACGTGATGGAACAGTATCTAAAGTGAAAGCATACAACATGTCACAGAAGAGTATCATCTTTAACAGCAGACATGAAGAAAGCAGCACTCAAATATATTCACATTCAATTCCCCAGTGTCATGCAAAGCCTCCTGCTCTTCAGGTACAACAGTACAGACAAGTAAATACATTAGGGCACTTCACTGAGGGTTAGAATCTAAGAAAGCAAAAGGGCTACAATTAAGTTGGTTTTACAGATATTTCAGGTAGCATGCTGCAAGCTGAAATTTTATAGAGCTGCTATTTTTTTTTTTTTTTTTTTGAAGAACTAGACTCCTGAAAACTCACCATGGAGTATATGAAAAGTCATTAAGAGAACTCACAATGGAAGACATGAAAGACATTAAAGACCCACTTTATACCAAAGGGAAAAGAACTCGCACAGTGAGCAAACAATTAGATGTTGTCTTGGAATGCCTCCAGATATCTAATAAAGGAGAAAGGCAAACAAATCTGAGAAAGGGGATTACATTTGTACAACCACAAACAACAAAAAAAGCAAGTGAACATTTCATTCCAAATTTGGCATCTCAGCCATTCATTGCTCTAATCTTCAAAGGATACAGAGCTCATAATAGCTCTTAGGAGACAACATAGACGTCCGCAGCTCACCAAGCTTGTTAGAAGCATGTTTCAAAGCATCCATGAGTTTATTTTTGTCCTTTACAGGAGATAAAAAGAATAGCCTGTCATAAATAATGCTAGGAAACTGCAGTATTTTAGAAAGCTACACTTGTTCTTAGAAAAAAAATAAAGCATGCAAAAATATCTAAATATTAGGAAAGTGACAATTCTAATTCAATTCAATTAGTATCTAGCTTGAACTACATCCCCATCCAAACGAAGTGGAACACGGTACCTGAAGGCAGCTAGCAGGCTTAAGACAGCTAGAGTAATAAAGCATTGTAGTACAAAAGAATATCTTGTGTAGAAATTCTCACCCACCACTCAGATTTTATTCAGCAAGCAAAAAAAGTTCAGTTGTGCTTGAAGTCATCTGGCTGCTGTTTCGCTCAGATCTAACAGAGACACCTCCAGCAGTCAGAGCACACACAGTGCCAGCAGAAGCCACTGTGAGATTTCTTCTCCCCTCCCCACCCAAGACCAAAGCAACTGTTGGTCGGGTTACAAACAGCACGTGCTTACCATGCAAATGATTACCCTGCATTGCAGGATACCAGACAGACTCCTGCTCTACCACCTACACGTGCTCACTGAACACATCACAAGAAACAGCATCAGGTTTTGGCGGGGAATAGATGGAATATCTAAGTTCTTCCACTGCAGTTTTAAGGAGTTTCTCCAAATAATTCTCTAAATAAAACTAAGTTTCTCAAAGCCAAGAAAGCTTCTCGTGATTATATCATCATCTGCATTGGCTAAAATTTCAAGCTAAACATCTCCCTACAGCCCCCGCCAACGCTGCGTCCCAGTCACAGAGGAATTCAAGCATTGGTCTACAATTAATCCCTACAAAACTTATCTTCTGCAGCAGATAATGAATTAGCCTCAGTCTGTGACTCATTAAATGAAAAGACTACCCTTCAAAAGCAACACGACACTGAACAGACATGAACAGTTTCTCATCATCTAGTTCCATATAGAACGCATTTGAGCAGGAACCTTCTGGTGACAGCTGGCAGGCTTACTTTCAGTTTAGGCTTGCTCAAATACAAGCACAAACTAAGGCAGGTGCACCTTTATAATTTACCTTGTCAAATACTGTGCCAAAAACGGGTATTTAAGAAATGCTGTAGACTTGCTCACTCTCATTGAGTAACTGCCCCATTCATTTGCAAAGGCTCTGCCACAAAGACACAGGAAGGGTTACGTTTCCTCACCGCACCAGAGGTTAGTACTGATTTACCGTTTTATTCCTAGCAGATGCAACTTAAAAATGCACTGAAGATTCTCATTCTTACCAAGCATCTCTTCATCTGGAAAGACTGCACCTTCACAGCCTGAATGGCTTCATCCAGGAGCTTCTCCTGCTCATCCTGAGGAGATTGCTGTGTTGTTGGCTGGAAGAAAAAAACACTTTATGAATCTACCTATGACTTAATTCAGACTATTTTCCCGTAGCTTAGAACACGGTGCAAGTGGTATTGCAGCATGACCAGTCAAGAGTAGTCAAGTAGCTATGTGATCTCAAAGGGATAACGCTTCACTCTGTACAAACATGAGAGCAGGGATGAGATATGGACAGCCTACGGACACCTTTATTTCTTAGAGTACAACGCCAAGGGTGTTGACAGTAAATTTTTCCCCTCTTTTCCAGCATTTTCAGGTCAAAAATCCAACATGACTATCAGGCAGGAAAAAGCTTGCTGAAAACACAAGGACACTCCTATGCTGAGGACAGGCATCGCTGCTCCTTGCCAGAGGCTCAAAGCAGGGCGCGAGGCACACAGACCACAGCCACACAGATGCTTTTCTGCACTCCCAAGCCAGAGGCTATCAGCTAGCTGCTATCCGAGCCACACCGCTCTGCTGAGAACAAGTTTCAGATAAGCAGAGCAAAGGATAAAGTACAACTACCTCCCTCTGGAAGGTAGAGGTGACTTGCAGAAGGCAACAAAACTGATGAGAATCGTTGTTTCCCCATGTCCCCTATCTTCCTCAGCAACTCTCTTCCTCCTGCTTCTCAAATAAGAATACTCTAGGCCTTTAACACAAAGAACTTGAGCTCTTTTGCCTTTCCAAGGATCGTACTGCATTTTTAATATTGATTAAATCCTTAGCTTACAGCCTTACACATCGGCCCAGCCCAGGTGGAACAGGCCCTCCCCTCTGCTGCTGCTCCCTGCAGCTCGATGGGGTCAGCTGAGCTTCCTTCCTTTAAGCTGCACTCTAAGACATCCCAGCCTACTTCAACCCAAGCCGATGCCAAGCTCCCCGCAGGTACCTCCAGCAGCTCACACTGCACTGAGTGGCACGGCCCTGTGCCCCCTGTACCCAGCTCCTGAGGAGCCACCACCACCACCTGCCCTCACTTAGGCCAATCCTCAAGGGCTCATCAGAGCCCCTCCTCCCTCCCACCCTGGGGTCTGGTTTCAGAGGGCACCCCTGGATTGTCATCAGATGGAAGCACTGATGTTGTGGCCCAATTGCATCTCCTCTGATTTTGAGAGACACCATCTATGCACATGGTGATTCCTGCTGCTGGCTCTCCAAGCTTCAGTCATTTCCCAACTCTTGACACTCGTTCCCTTCACCTGTCACTTTCAGAAGGCTCCTGGTCTCCTTTCTAACCAGATTTCCTGGTAACAAGCCAGCAGGCCATGAATTACAGCGTGCTGATCTCAGGAGCAGCATCTCCAGTATTCATTTCTCTCAAATGCTCCTGGCTTGGAGTCCCCACAGGCACCTTCTAAAGGACCAAGATTTTAATTTAGGTCGTCATTAAAATAGGGAGGTTTTAATTTAACACCAACGTAATGCTGATAAGGCACTGCAGCCTCCGCATCCCCACCTTTTCTCCTTTCTCCTACACCCCCCATTTCACTTGGTTCTTGTTCTGTAACTGGAACCTCCCTACCGAGAGCCCCAGGCAGCAGCTCCCCGTGCAGCCCCCGCTCTCCTGCGGACAGAGCAGGGCCACGCAGTGCTGGTCGTGCCTTGGTCTTGGTGCCTTGGTAGCAGGGGGTGAACCCCTGTCTGAGGGGCGTTCATCCCCCAGCTACAAGTCAAGGCTGATCTGATCCCGCCTCGGTGAGGGTGCTGCTTCGAGCAGGGGCTGCGAGACACGAGTTCCTCCAAACGGCACCTCTGTGACTCCAGGTACATCAGTAATAGCCAAACCATCAACAATAACTAATTAACAAATCTGTTTTGTCTACAGAACAAGTTACCACTGCTAACCGGCGTGAGTGTCCCTACCAGAAAGCTCTCCTTGTAGCTAACCACAGCGCGTGCCCTCCCCAAGGCACGAAGCACAGGGCAGTGCAGCAGGGCAGGCGGCCGCACCTCCCTGGCTCGGCAGCCACCAGCTCCAAGAAGCTCCGAGTTCCTTCCCATGGAACTCTGCATTCATCGCTGAGCTTCATTTATTCCATGACAGATCTGACTTTTAAGGAACAGAAACTGACAGCGCTGGCACCAGCATGGAACAATCAATAGCAGAGCATCACGCCTTCTGCTGAGCTATGTCTTTGCCAGAAAGCTCTGCAAAGCCCGAGGTCACGGTGGTGCTTCACAGACCCTCAGCCACCAGCCCCAGAGCTGCATGCCCTACCCACACCACGTACCTCCACGCTGAGGCACAAGCCACAACAGCACAGTAACGATGACCCCAGCACAGCTGCCACAGCCACCAGGCCCCGCTCCCCTTTGTTTGCTCCCAGGGCCGTGCAGTGCTGGGAGCACAGTGTGGGCCACAGGGCACAGCACCAGGGCTGGGAGGGACCTCAAAGACCCCCTGCAGACGCCAGCCCGGCTGATGAGCAGCCTGCATTCACCTAGTCTGCCCACAAGCCCAACAATTCTTCTAAGCCACACTGAGATAACCACGTGCTCCACCAAAGGCTCCATCTTCTACAGCCCCCCAGGGCGGCTGGCAACGCGCACCCCTCAGCTCCCTCACTGCTGCTGTGACAGCATCACTTAAAGCACAGGGGGGGCTACAAGCCTGAGGTGACACCTCAGATGATTACACTAAGGATCTCATTAGAAATATCTATCTGAAGGTAGGCATTTTCTTATGCAACCTCAGGCACTGCCTTTTAGCAACAGCTGGAAAAATAAGATCAATTTTGGAGCCTCGCTCTCAGATCCAGTTTTCCCCAATTAAAATGAACCAGAGCCAGCTTCACATCACATTCTGTCTGCATCTAGAGACACTATTCCCACTCCTGCTCTAAATCTGAGCACTGAGGTCCCACACCAGATTTAACATTGGGACTGCTGTAAGTGCAGTGCTGAATTCACCCACAGCTGCACTTCCATGTGGTGACAGGAGATGCACATCTTCCAAGACCTTAAAGCAACTTCACATTCACACCAGTTCTGAGCTGAAGCTGGTGGAGGTGCTCGCTTTTCCTGTGAATGTCTTCACTGCGAGGGTGCTGCACAGCTACCCCTAACAAGGCAGCAGCAGCATCTGACAGCTGCACAGCTGGCGAGGAATCCTTCCCCCGCACACAACCAGCACGCGGCTGAGGCAGCCCCAGGGGCACAGTCAGTAGCAGCTCTGCCTCTGAAAGGGACAAACACCTCAACAGCAGCACCACCAAACAAGCTCCAGCATTTCCTTAAATGCTGAGACTTGGAAATTTGAAAAGTTATCAGCTTACCCTTTTCTATCCACTGCAATAAGCTTCAAAAGTAGAAGGCATTTCTGCACATGACCTGGTTAGTGCCAGACACACATGTCTGAAGTTTGAGGAAGCAGTAGCGAAAGACAGCCAAAGTTACAGGAACACACAGCAAAGCACTGCCCTGAGAGTTCCCATGGCCCCTGCCAAGCTGGAACGGCTGCTTTGTCACACAGTGTCCAAATAGGCTGCTTACGCCCTTTACCTTCCCCTTCCTAGCAGGAGCCTAGTAACCCACTAAGTTATTCTCGAGTGTTCTTTAACCAGAAATACAGCTGTTCTGTGGAGTCCTATTCCAGTCTACAAACAAAAACCTCCAATATAAGCCCCTGACGTGGGAGGTACTCTGCCCCTGGAGGAAAGCAGCAGCGCTCTGTGACTGAGGCACAGAGCCTCCCCTCCCGACACCAAGCACGGTACGGCATAAACACGAGATAACCACCCACAGCAAGCACACAGCCACTTACACCTAAGAAACGCTCCAGCCCTAAGCCCCCAAACTGCTTTCGGCCACTTTGATGCTAGTGAACTGTAAGCTGCATGGGGGCACAGGGACAGGGGGGATTAAACCCCGAACTAGCTTGGAAGTTTACTTACTGCCTGGCCGATCCAGGGGGTAGCAGCAGTTACCTTGAAGATAATTTGTGAAGCGTGCTGCAAACATTGTTCTGGAGCACACACATTCTCATAACAACAGCTGTTCTTGAACACAAAGTTAACATTATACCTACTGCGTAGGGTTTACTTTCCTTCTACCACTCATCCCCATGGGAAGGCATTGATTTGGAGGTTGTTCCCCATTTAAGACTTAGTGGCACTCTGGAGATGGCTACCGTTCCAGGTCAGCACACTGACAAGCTAAGGTGCTCCTTTCACTTTTAAAGTCCATAAAATTGCAGTGTTCTGCAGAACTATGCAGCAGAATTCAAGGTAAACTTGTGGAACTCACCAAGCAGTCTGTACTCTGGCAATTCAGGCACCTTAAACTGGATGTAGAGTAGGGATGATACAACAAAGCAGAACAGTTTGCTTCTGTTCTGAAGCGCGTTTCCATCTATTCCAAGTGATTTAAGCACTGCTCCTTAGACAGGCAATGTGCTTGCAGCCTGTTCCACATGACCTCTCCTGTTCACTCACATGCTCCTGTTCAGTACCACAATGCACGAGACTCACCCAAGTTTCTCTGCCTCCTACCAGCTGTGTGAGGACTACAGCCGCCCCGTCACTGCCACTCCGACAGCAGCACCCGGGCAGAGACCAGGCCTGCAGGCAGCCTGCCCACAGGGTCTGAGGGCACACACCAGGCTGCTGTGAGCATTGCAGCAGGCTGGCATCGACAAACAAGCACAGAGGCATTTTATGCCATGCTGGGAGCAAGGCTGAACACACCACCAGAACTTGGAGTAACTCTCACAGCCGAGAGCCCTGAGGATAACCCGAAGAGAAGAGCACAACTTCCACGTGTTTAAGCTGGCACTGCCACGGGGCAGTGACACAAACCAAGGGGCTGCGCTTTTTATTCATGGAAAGATTAAGAGTAGCAAGAACCCTCTCAGAAGTCTGAGCCTTGTTTAGGGTACTCGGGCACTCTGCTTCAAGGCACAGACCTGGTGCAGGCATTGGAAGAGCCCTGGCATAGATAGGGCAGCCCTGCTCCAGGCACTGCATCCTGGGCCGTGCCTCTGGCTGCACGGACAAACGACAGCGAGGGCTGCTGAGGAGCTCGCTAACTAAATGCCACAGAAGAGGCACTGAGGCCGAGTACTGACAGGCAGCATCACCGCCCCGTTCCGGTCGCTGAGAACACAGACGCACACCTCAGCGAGGGCTGCTCCCAAGCCCCAGGCCCGCCCCCTCAAGACGGCCGACACCGGCTCCAGGGGCGGGGAACGGGAGCCCTGAAAGGGCCGAGCGGCTCTGTCGCCCCCACCCCCGGCCGCAGGGAACGCGGAGCTGCCCCGCGCCCCGACCGCGGGCGACCCCCCCGCGCCCCGGCCCTCACCTCAGCCCCACCCGCGCCCCCCGCCCGCCCCCG
>WBMW01000889.1:3957369-4012359 GCA_013396635.1 Penelope pileata | reverse complement strand
CGGGATGGAGCGCGGCGCGGTGCGGGCGCTGGCGGCGCGGCTGGGGCTGGCGGAGCCGCGCGTCGTCAGGTACGGGGCGGGGGGAAGGAGATGGGCGCGTCCACAGCCGCGCTGACCGGCCCCGCTCCGGGCCCTCCGCCGCGAGTGCCGCCGTGTCAGCGCGGCTCTGTCCTGCAGGAAGGCCGAGGAGTACCTGCGGCTGGCCGAGGTGCGCTGCGCGGGGCTCGTGGCCCAGGGGACGGCCACCGGCAGCGCCGTGATGTGCCTGGAGCTGGCGGCCGCCTTCGCCAAGCGCCCCGCGGACCGGGTGAGTGCCGCCCCTGCCCCTTCGGGCGGAACGGGGACGGGGGGGGAGCGCGGGGCAGCGCCCGGGGCATCGGGTAGCTCCGTGCCAACTACCGCGGTGCCGTAGGGGAGGGACGGGGCCCGGCGTTCCGGTGCCCGCTCTCCTGTGCGAGCAGCCGCTGAGCTCCGTTGTGAAGCAGCGCGCGTTTCCCTCTAGCCTGTGTCGGTTCGGAATAGCACGCCGGGAAGAACCTTGCTCATTCTGGCGTTTGTGTTTCACAGAGCTGCTTCGTCAAGCTGTCAGGCCTGAGCAGCACGGCGTACCAGAGCTGCATGCACTCCCTGCAGTGCCTGCTGGGGGTCAGCCCCCGCCTGGGGCTGCGGGACCTGGCGGTGCGGTTCTGCTGCACGGAGGCAGTGAGCGCGGCCTCGGCACTCCTGCAGAGGTGAGGGGGGCTGGGATCGCGCCCTTCAGGCTCTGTGTTCCCTGCGTGTGCAGAGCTGCGGGGCGGAGGGGCCGGGTGAGGTGAGTTCTCAGACACACACCTGGGCCACTTCTTGAAACACGTTAGAATGAGTCTGCCTGTGGCTCCTTGTCCAAGTTCCAGTTCTTCAGCTCGGACACCCTCAGGAAGGTAGGACCTTCTGTCCGTGCATTTGCCCCTTGCATCACATTTAACTGCTGATGGTGTCACAGCGGCAGTAGAAAGAGCCTTCCTGAAGAAGCAGATCCCTTAAAACGTGCCTTACTCTACTGTAAAAACATCAGGTAGAACACTTCAGGGGTGTTCCAACAGATCTAACTAAAACCTTGCTCTCTGCAAGATCTCCTTGAGATCAGTAACTGAAGAGCTCAGGAGCAGTGTTACCCTGCTCAGCACGCCCCAATGCTGCAGGCAGTTGGGGCGTGCTGAGCTGCAGGCTGTGAGCAGAGGCTGTGTGCACTGGGGGGTGCTTAAAGCAAACAGCCTGGGGATGGGTGAGCAGTAGCTAATTAAACTCTTCACTGTGCTGAACGTCCAGTATGCCACCTGCCACAGAGGAAGGCTTAAATATGAATCAAAAAAACAATAGTTCTGGCCCCTGTAATAGGATGGATTTGTGTGAAGTTCTCCTAGTGTAATTTTTAGATGTAATGTAGGGATAAAAGTGCGTGTAGATGGGTAGCACAAGAGAAATTTTGCTAACATGCTCTGATTCAGATCCCTAACTTAAAATTCCTTTAACTCATGAAGAGGAGGTGGTCCCAGTTCCCTGCTCTCCCCTGATCTGCTCTCAGCCAGTAGCAGCTGTTTGTGCTTGATGCAGTTACAAAGGACTGAGATAGCCAATGAGAGCTGTCCAACTGCTGAGTACCATGTGACAAATTAATTTCAACAGTTTCATTTGAGGGAAATGCATTATACAGTTATCACTCTACTATTGTTCTTCAGGTATGAATCCAGCCTCCCTGAAGCACAGCAAACAGACCTTGATTTCTCAAAACCACTATTTACAACAGCTGCACTATTCACTGCATGCAGGTGAGTGAGGGATCTTCTATGGGCTCAACTATCTAGATAGACACCCAACAGAAATGGTGCATGCAGTGTAAGCAACCAGTTGGTTCAGCATGGCTGAGTAGGCTGAAGGCTCTTCACTGGCACATTCTGCTTCTTTGCTTGTCTGGAACTGGAGACAGCCCTAGCAAATGAGCCTTTTTACAGGGAAATCTTTATTTACATTCAAGAAGAAGCAAAAGTACTACATCAAATATATAGAAAAGGATCTTGAGTTATTTGTCCTAGAATAAATGTAATCTGTCTTCCCCTGTGTGTGATGGATGCTGTAGATAATTCCATTAGGACATAGCCTAACCAGCAGGAACAGTTTTTCCTTTGTCAAGACTTGAGCTGGTCATAAAACAAGAAGTTCTGCATGGCTCTTGGTGAGGGACTGCTCAAGGTACAAGAATGGCTGCTTGCTTACCTCTGAGCACCTGCACCATCACATCCTGAGGCTCTAACATTTGGGAGGTGGATCTGTCTTAGTTAGAGGCCAGCATCAGCTCAGAAGATATTAGAGGAGAGCCTGACCCAGACAACACATTGGAAGAATCTGCTTGCACGTACATGTCTTCCCTCTCAGTATCATGTCTTTTAACAATCTTAGGAAACAATTCAGGCGCTGTGTAGTTTCATAGCTTGTGACAGATGTTCTGACAGCAGTCCCATTCAGCTCTGTACTGGTATTTTGCCCTGGTTCCCTTAAAACCTGTAAAGTACCTTTCCCTAAGAGAATTTCCCATCCTAAACTGAACTAACTATGGGCTTCACTTCCTGATCCATCTTGGCTGAATAGTGTAGGGGTCTTTTTTTTATTTTTTTTTATTTTTTTTTTGAGTGAACTTGTTTCTGAGACAAGGATTAGATAGGCCAAACTCCAGCTTACCTTTCTTCATTCCCAAAGGCAATGTTTGTACAGTAAATGCCATCTCATCCAAGCAATACTTGCTAGAATGTTGCTCCCTACAGAGAAATTAATTTTTTCTTGTAGGTGTATGAAGCTAAAAGTAGACAAAACTAAAATGTTGGCTGTATCTGGGGTGAAAAAAGCAATATTTGATCGGCTGTGCAATCAGATGGAGAAGATAAGCCAGCAACTCAGCAGTAAGTTTTTGGCCTTATCCTTTCAACACAGGATACCCATCACCAAGTCTCATACTGCCTTCATTCTTTTCTACTGGTGATTTCATTCTGAGCACTCTGCTGTTCACTGTCTGCCAAACCTGCCCACCATTCCAGCAGTTCCCACAGTCCAGTTCCCAGTCACAGTCTTTGCTTCTGGGAAGGTCACAACAGCTTAGGTATTTTTGGCCCTGCCACATTCTATCTTCTGTTCTGAAATGCTCACTGCTCAAAATTTCTGCTGCTGTAATTTATTCTCTGCTTCTCCCATACAACTGATGTATTCTGGATTCATCTTCCTTGCCTGCTTTCTGCATCCTGTTAACACAGCAACATAACATGGAAATTAAACATTTTGCTACCTCTGTTGCTTTGACTAACACTTGTGTTTTCCTCTTCCCCCAGTGCAGGTCTAAGACGCATCTAAGCCTTGATCTTCTGGTGGTAATTCAGCCATTACATGACACCATTTGTTGAACTTGCCTATTGAACTCACCTACTGTTGCACTTGCAGCTCTCTCCGCTCCTTTTAGTGGAGAAGGAAGATTGAAATACATGTTCCTTCCTGTCCTTGCATCTCTGCTCCTTTTTCCTTCCCCATGTTGTCCATTCTCACTCTCCCACTGATGGTACCCCTCTTCCACCCTGTCATCATACTTCACACCATGATGTTTTCTGAAATGTGCTGCCTGGATTCAAACCAAAAGCTACAGCTCTCTCCATAGGCACAGAGCTGCCAATAGAGAAGTTATCCCATCACAAAAGCAGCTTAAAGGCAGTGGGGACTTTCCGCATCAGGTTAGAGAAGAGGTGCATCTGTATAGACAGCCCCCAGCATGTTGTGGGCATGTGTAATAGAAAGCAGTTGTGGAAATAGGATAGAAGGGAGAATAATAAAGAATAGCAGCAGTGTGTTTTGGCGTATGAACATGACTGATCATTTTGGTTACAAATGCAGCAGCAGCACTAGGTAAAGCAGCCAGCCAGTCCTTGCCACCTTTGCAGAGTGCTGGCACCTCTGCACACACAGCTGGGTATCAGTCTGGAACAAAGAACTGCTCTGACTAAGAAATGATATTTTTCTGCTGGGCCATTTTCCAGCCAGGTCAGTCAGTTAACCCCATTCACTACCTGGCTGCACAAGCAGTTATGCTAATATGTGCAGCAACCTGGAAGGAAGAGTACATGACAGAGGCAGGGCCCTGTGGGAAGGCGGCACTGCTGCTGAAGAAATGCATGCAGAATATCATCCTTGGGCCCCTGACATCATCCTGAAGTAAAGCGACTTGCTTATATTTTTTAGAAGATGATATTCCATTGGCTGCAGAGACGTCTGAAGCCCTGCAGACTGACCTGGAGCACTCTGAGAAGGAAGGTGGTAAGTTGTGGTTAGCTATGAACTAAAATCAGCTCACCAGAGCAGTTGTGGGTTTTGTTGCTGCTTAGTGGTATTTTAATTGTATAATATGCAGTGAGGATTGGTTGACAGCAGCTTACACCACTCCACAAGGCACTGCCTAATAGAAGAACTAAGTGAACACAGCAGAAGGACAATGGTGTTTGTACTGAGTAATCCTACTAGAGTTAAGGACAACTCCTCCACTCAGGAAACAAAAGTAAAAAGGTGACTATCGTAGGAGGTGGGCAGAGGAGCAAGCCCCAGGATGAGGTAGTGATGGTCCCTGTACACAGACAGGCTCATCTCTGGACACTTGCTGGTTATTCCCAGCAGCATACTGCCTGTGATCGATGGCCCATCATGGACTTTCTCTTTCTGTCAGGTTCTGGAGACGATGATGATGAGGTGCCGTGTAAACGACCAAAGACTGAACCAAAGCAAGACTACGAAGAATGGAAAAAAAGAATCCTGGAAAATGCTGCAAAGGCACAAGAGACAGATACGAGTACCGTTTCTGTCAAGCCATCTTGTAATGCCACTGCTGCTTGCTCATAGTTTTAACTCCTGTTTTGCTCTAACAATTTTAGTATCATATGACTGATGAGTGGCTGTTAGCTAATTTTATTTTTGAGCTAGTTTTTAAATATTTATGGATGTTATTTTTAGTAAATGACAAGAGTTGAGGTGATATTTGGAAGAAGCATGTCTGATTCCTTGCCAGACTGGTACTTGAGCCTCTATCACGTTAGGTGGTGAGACAGCTTCATTTTTCTTGTTGCAAGAAGCAGGTGATGTTCCAATGCCATGTTAAATGTGGATAAATAAGTTACATGCATTTGTGCCACTCTCTGGAAGCAGTCAGTGAAAAAGAGAAGGAGGGGACTAATGGTGCCTTTTGATAAACAGCAAAAACAGAGGAATTAATATTGTTTTTACTGTTAAGGAAATATTTAGTTACTGAACTGAAGTTAGTTTTTATACCTGTGTGGGACTGAAGTCTCTTGTGCATGTAAGGGAGCCCTGCTGTTCCAAGAAACAATAAAGATATCAGAGGGAAAAGTTTTGTATTATGACATCCATTTCTTTGCACTTGCTTGTTATATATAAAACCTTTGGAGGGCGGCAAAATAAATGCAGAGAACATCTATATATCACCCTCTTAGAAAAACAGAGGAAATAGTACACAGTAAGTGGAAAATTAAAGCTTACTTGCCATTTACCTTTCACTTCCTTGCCTCACAGTGCAATTGAAGCATAAGAAAAATACCTTCTGGTCACCTTTAAATAGGAAGAGCCAGTTTCATTCCTCATGAGAGTCCTGAAATGTAACAGTAACTTTTTTTGTGGAATGGACTCCAAATAAGTGCCTGACCTGCAGAGAAAAGTCTTAATCAACCCCCAATGTGTAAGAGCTGTAACAAAATGTCTGCTATTGATATCTCATCTACCACCTGGTCCTCAGGAGGGGAGAGAACCCAATCTAATGGATTAGCATTCTGTAATTAAGACCTAATCAAAGATGCTCTCAGGTTTGTTTGCTTTTTAAACCAAAAGGGAGGAATGGGCCTGTTCCTTTATAATGTAATTTATTAGTATTAGTTCAGAAATATACAGACCAATGGATATAATCACATTTAGCGTGCAGAACCACTGTGGAAGAAAAACATGAACAAAAGTGGGCCTTCACAGAAGGTGGCATATCCAGGAATAAAAAAAAAAGTGAGAAGCACTAGAGGGGAAAGATAACTAGACTAGGGTAAGGCATTCTTAAAATCCTTTTTATTAGCAATCAACACTTTTGCTAATTCAAGGGATATGAAAGTCTATAAAATTAATGGGCGCTTGGCAGTGGCTGGATGCATGTGCTGGAAAGCTAGTTTTAGGAAAACCAGGAAGTAATACGGTTAAAGAGCCTATTCAGCTCACACTGAGCTCTACAGAAACTAGAACAGGAATGAAAGAAACCATAGGTCTAATAAATAATGTTGTTCGTTTAGCTGAAAGATTTCCAATTCTTTAACATCAAAAGTAAGTTAGTATTGTGAAGAAAAAGTTTATGTTCAAGAGCAAATTAGGAAAAAAAAAAAAAGGGCTTCAACCTCCCAACTGGGCCAAAGGCAGAGTCTGGCAATACACAATTTCTCTGCCACTGAACAGCATTAGAATGTGTTTTGCATATAGCAGCATATCGACTTCTCAGATAAATTCCATTAAAATCGTTGAAAAGGAGAAATCTTCAAACTTAAAGTTCTCTAAAGCTGATGATGTACACAGCAGTTATGAAGAAAGTCTTTAGAGATCCTATGCTTGGTGAGAGAAGCCAGAAAACTGCCAAGATGTTTTCTAGTACAAACAGACCATAAATAATCAGAATCAAAGCCTTCAGCAAGAAGTCAGCCCCACCAACTGCCTATTTTTCCATCACTATGTACAACTAAAAACTTGTAAAAACAAAACAAGGTATATTCTGCTTTCAGGAGTTATTTTAGTGCCTCTGCCTCGAGGCATTTCAGGAACCTAAGCACTAACACACAATATCTGAGAAAGACAGATGTAAAACTTTATATTAGAAAGGGTTAGAAATTACTGAAGATACTGAGTTGTTCTTGCATGGCTTCATGTCCATCTTCAAGCCTGGAAGTTGCTTCATACAACCTTATGCAAGCTTGACAGACATACTCTGAAATCTCTTCAGCCTGTTAGCAGCAGCCACCACATAAAAATGTTTCTGTGAACAAAACAGAACAGTCCAAGTGTGAGTGTAACTGAGGTAAAGGACTTTCTGTGGCCAATACAGATTTTCCTTCAGCAAGGAAAGACAATTCATTTACCTCTAGCCATCCACACTTTGTGTGGATTGCAGCGTAAAAGAGCTGTGTTTTCTGCACTTTAAAGAGTGATTATACAGCAACCAGCTGAAACAAAGTCCCAGTATTATGAAGGTACCAAAACATGTTAAACTTGGTGAAAATCTGAGGTGGATAAAACCTCACCTAACTGGCAGGCCCAGAGGGTGCTTGCTGATCACTGGAACAGTTAGTAGTATTCTTCTGTAGTCATCCAGTTCTGGGCTCCAGAGTACAGCAGAGATCTAAAACTATGGGTGAGAATCCAATGAAGGGCCTCTAAGATGAGTAGGGAACTGAGTCTCTTTCCTGCAAGCAAAGGCTGAGAGATCTAGGACTGTTCTGCCTGGAGAAGAGAAGGCAGGGTGCAAAGAGGATGCAGCCAGGCTCTTTTCAGCATTAACAGGACAAGAGGCAATTGGCACAAACTGAAACGGGAGGTTCAATCTGAGTATCAGAAAACCCTTTTCTATTGTGAACTTATCAATGGAACAGGTTGCCCAGAGAGGATGTGGAGTCCCCCTCCTTCAAGTTACTCAGAAGCCACCTTGACATGTCCTGGGCAACCAGTTCTAGGTGGCCCTGCTTGAGCAAGGGGGCTGGACAAGATGGCCTCCAGAGGTCCCTGCCAACCATTCTGTGAAAACTGAGTACAGGGTTAGAGAACCATCACCAACGGAGCCTCAGGCAAACCAGCTTGCTTAAAGCAACCCACTATTTCTACAGCTGCCAAAGCCACAGTTTAATATACAATGAAAACTGACATCCCTCCTTCACAGGGATGCCAAATACAGCCACAGAGCCTCTTGTGGCTGAGAAAAGGCCAGTCAACTTTCTGTGTTTGTCTTTGCATTGGAGGCAATGCGGTTACCTACGGACACATCATGGTTACCTGTGTAGCAGGCACTGACTGCAGCAGTGCTGGCCTCAGTGCACTGGTGTACTCAGCGTACAATTGTTTGCCACCAGTTTAAGTCCAAGAATCCTGAAGGATTATACTGGACTCCTATATGTAAGGGGTAATGAAGTGATTTGTATTGAGCAATCACTGATCACTACAAAACAAAACAACAGACCGCTGGTACTGTGAACTGCACTAGTATGAGTTACAGCATTACATCTTAGATGATGTGTTTAAAACAAATGCAGAAGTCTGAAACAGCTGGAGTTAAAGAGTGGAGAAAGTCTAGGATTTAACTCCTTGACAAGGAATTAGAACCTCTAGTAACAGGATAGAAGAAAATGAACTTGAGTTTTCCTCACATTTCCTCCATTGCTTATTTGTAAAAGATGACCATGTTCACCTTTCAGGATTGATGATTTACAATCCAATAGATTTTCCAGTAGAAATTCTTATCTATCACTTCTTCACATACAATTTACTTCTGAAAGATCATGGGCTTAACAAAAAGGTCCTCAGGTGTTCTCTGGATGTGCTTAAGCCTTCTTTTTTTCCTCTCCCAGACTTTTACTCTCTGCTGAGACAGAACTGCCTTATGTTGTATCCCTATCCTATACTGACAACAGACTTTCTCTATTATGAAAAGAAAAAACCATTTAGAGTAAGCTAAATAGCATCTGAAGCCTCTGAACTTGCAAAGAAAAAAGCAGAAGTAAAACTTTAAATACCAATCAGAAAATGTCCTAAACTCATATTTACAAGAAAAGAGAAAGTGAGCCAACATTCAAAAAAAACAGTCCCTGCCTGTTTTGAGCTGATTTTCCCTCTGGAGGTAGATTTTCCAGGCTTAGTCTAATTACCTTCCATTTTCTCTGAGCCATGTAACTCTGCAGCAACAGCTGGGACTTCAGGCGAAGCTTGAACTTCTTGGCTTTGGCAGGCAGGTTGCTCAACCACTCATGCTTCAGACACTGTGTTGCACTCATCCGGCAGCTGCAGAAAAGAAAATCTACTATGTAAATACAGCCACTCTTGCCATTTTCTCAGAGCCTTGCGCTCCTCAATATTACAGATCAAAGAAATGTTTGCCTTAAATAAGCCAATGCAAGTGAGTGGAATGACTTCTTCAGATGCTGTTCATCCCAGTGCAGAGGGTCCTAACAACATCTGTGCTCTCCCAGTGTAAGGTGTGAAAAGCTGCTGAAGGGGTCTGCAGTAGCTTGAATGTCCTGTGCTGAAATACTCTATGTTGCCTTTTTTGGATTTTGTTTGGAAGCAGCAGCTGTACAGGTTCATCAGTATATGTAGAATTTTGTTATGTGAATCAAGAACTGCTGAGAGAATCATTGTATATAGAAAAATATTTGTGGTGTCATCTGTACCCATAGTGCAGGTTTATTGTGTCTCACACTTAAAAAGCATAAATGTCTTTTCATCCTTAACTTGGATCAAGCTAAGCATACATTATACCCTGACATTGAACAATGGTCCCAAATGTGAAAACCTATTCAAAAGCTTTGAGGGACAGAGAAAATCTTGGGAGGGGGGTTGGGAGACAAGGTTGAAGAAAAAAAGTTTAATTTGCATTCTTCAAAAACAAAACCCTATGACTTGTAGTACTACTTACATTTTGAACAATAACTGATTTGTCTGATTTAGGTAATGATCTGGAAGATGTTAATATTCTAAGCACTCCTTGAAATCCTCCCTGAACAGTCTGCTTTACTGTGTGCATCATTTCCTGTTTTGATTAGTTTTGTATCGCTACTCAGAGAGAGAAAACAAAAAACTTTCTACGCTTTTACCCCAACCCCATAGTCATTGTCTGACATCAATGTCACCCTCATTCTCTTCTCATTTCATATGTACAATCACTTCTTATTTCACTTGAGCCCAAAAGAAGCCACATGCAGAGTTAATCCCAAATGCACCTCAGTATCTACCAAATGCATTCAGACCACTTTAGAAGAAAACTATGCACATTTTCACAGCTGCAGCTTCCATTTATCCTCTGCGGCATTCAAGAAACACTTTTTACAATTTATGTCAGTGCTTGTAAGAATCTAAACTAACAAAAGAAAGAGCTTTTACTCAGAGAAAGAATATTCCTACATAGCAAATCCTTCCAGATCTCTGCTCTGCCTGTATTGACCCTGCTGTGAAAGGCAACCTTCTTCAGTCAAGGTATACAGACATTTTCCTTTTAAATGGGTGCTTCTCCATCACTGAGAACCTGCCCAGTAAGCACAGATGCAGCAAATGAAAACATCACGTAATAAGCTCTCATTGCTGGCTGTAATTCAAACAGCAAGCTAGGAAGAAATTTACGTTACTCGGTGCTACTGTCCTCATGATCAGAGAGGGAGGTACCTTTTCTCTTTCACGAGTAGTCTGGAAATAAAGTCTTTGGCTTCCTCTGAAAGCTGTTCAAATGCTTCTGCGTCAAAATCCCAGCTGCAATTGACTACATAGTTCATCGTCTCTGCATCAGTTTCTCCCAGGAATGGGGACAGGCCACTAAGCCTTAAGGAAAAATAAATAAATAAATTTGTGGAGCAGGAAATAAGTAGTTATATGCAAGATGAATTCTTTCTCCCTTGAATCCTCTGCTTTATAATGTTTGCTAGTTTTTCAAGAGGAACTGTTCTCAATCATGGGAGTTCTACTTCTCAGTCTCTGCTAATTTAGGCCAGCAGCTTGGAGCAGTAAAGAGTTGTATTGTTAGTGTTACTGCCTACCAGCTCACTCGTAAGTCAGAGAGCACTGTTAATGGATCCCTAAGAAAATGAATTCAGCAGGAATCTCGGTATGCACTTCAGTGCTCTCTCAGCTAGGAAAGCTAGGAGGGCTCAAGTGCTTTTCAAGGTATATATCCAATTTTGGTTTGAATTAAACTGGTTTCTGAACAACAGCATACTGTTTTCAATTAGTGTCTAAGCCCAGATGTATTGTTTCAATAATCCATTACTTCATTCAGTTACTTTTTAGCTAACAAATTTAAAATAGAAATTTATTCAGTTCACAAAAAGTATCTGTGAAATATTCTGAGAGCCTTCCACAGCCATCCTGCAGACATAGAGAAAAGTTTTATCCCCATTTGTGGCATGACCTGTGGCCTAACACTTAACATTAATTCCTCTGGGCAGATACCAAGTCCTAGCTAATAAATTAATCAGATTGCGGATCTGCACAATTAATCTAGATCCTCAAGAATGCAATAAAAATTAAAATTCTGGCGTGCTTTGGGCCACTTTTCTGAGTAATCACAACCTGATCCACTTTAACTTGCTAAGTAAGGTGGAGTAAGGGAGAAGAACATTTACGTATTTAGCAAAAGAGCTACTTGTTGTTCAGAGACTTAATACCCACAGTGAGGTGCCTTCACATTAAAGGGTTATGGCTTGGAGTCTTTTGTTTGTTTTTAACAGAATGAATTAGAAGTCATCCCATCCCAATGAGCTCAGTGGCTGCTGCATTGCTGCTCTGCAGATACCCTCTGGGGGTGTTCTCAGAGAACCTTTGGTGCCAGCACCATGACCCTCACAGGCTTACTTACAGCATGTATGTGATGACACCTACACTCCACATGTCTGTTGGGTAGGAAACGAAGTCATAGTTCACCACTTCAGGAGCCAAGAACTCTGGAGTTCCAAAATTAACCTTCAGTTTTTCACGAGGTTTGTACCTTTACCAGAAAGAGACAGACATCAATGATGAGAGCAGGCTGGGGAACAAATCTCTCATTTGTAAAAATCAAAGCATGGCCAAAAAAAAAAAAGCAAACATTGCAGAGTTACCTAGACAAACAGGACAGCATTAAGGTCTTTAAAAGGATAAATTTGTGAATTTTGCTGTGACTGCGGGTGTAATACTATCAGCTGTCTACTTGCCAGAGCAAAGCCAGAAGGAAAACCAAGGGCAATAAAACTTGCAGAGGCCTCCCTCACAGAGTGACAGCAGCTATACTCTCTGCCAGGTTCCACCTTTCCAGCAGGTGTTGTCCAACATAAAAACAATTAAACCAGTTTCCATTAAAGCAAGTTTGGAGAGTGTTTACTTAGCAGGATATACCCAGCTACACCTTAGGGTAAAGGTCTGTATACTAGCACATATGAGCAAAACATAACTGATAAGGTGAGACTCTGAAGAGGATTCTTTAGGCTTGGTAACAAAGAGAACAGTGATCCATGTAGGGAAACAATGATTCTGTTTTATTATTTAGAAGTAAAGGGTACAGACACTGAAACAGCAATAAGTTTCACTGACGGCAGCTAGAGTTGCATCTATGCACAGAGACAAAACAAAGCACTGCTTTTTACATCTCCATTTCTTGGAAGATCTTGTAAACTCTCAGTAAAGGCAGAATTTTAAACATCTTTCCCCTCCATTGCATAAATAAATTAGCCTCTGTGTACCCAGATGTTTTCAAACACTTCTAAAAGAAGAGTCCTTGGATAGATACCAGGATTTGATACATGCATATTTGTTGGCACGCATATGCATGTACGCACCAGGTCTTGGCTTAGCAAGAGCCTCAAAGGGTTTAGAAAAGAAATAAAGAAATGTTTTTACAGTTACACTAACAGGAGTCAATCCTTTCAATTCTAGAGGAACTGACTCATGCTCCCACAGCTTTCCTCTAACAAACTCCAGCAAGCAAAGTAAAATAACGGTGAAAAGCTTCTATTTCTCTGAGGGCTTTACATTTCACATGGGATGGCCTTCCTGGAGTCCCTAGAGTAAAAACTCCAAAAGGGAATCATTTTGAGATAATTAGAACAGCAGTATATCTTTATCCAATCGAGAAGCTATTTGAAAAAGTAATTAATGCACACAGTGGAAAGTTCATGCCTGCAGCAACATAGTATTTAGCTCAATCACTTATCAGAATCACCTTAGAGGCACCCAAATGCCTAACAAATATAACAAGAACTACAACATGTCAGTGGTTTTTTCTTCTTTTTTTAATATATTTAAAACTGAACACTTACCTCCTTGCTAATCCAAAGTCAATAATTTTAATCTGGTTTCCTGTGTGATTTACACATAATATGTTTTCAGGCTGCATAAAGACAAGAATATTTTCTGTTAAATGTGCAATGGAAACACAGATCTAGCAAGAGCAAGAAAAAATTCTCAGAGATTGCAGTCGTAATTTTTAGGATGATTCTTTCTTTTCTACTTGTATCATGGGAAACAAGGACTTGACTGGCATACTGAGTTAATGAAAGGTTTGGTTTTGGATCTCCCGTACGGAAGTTTAACTTCCACTCCTGTACAACGATATTTCTATATTTGACCACTGAAGATAAAATCACATACAATGATAGAGTCAGTCTGAGGGTTATGGCCCACCCGCTGGAGTTATAATAGTAGCTCCATAAAAGCCACAAGAAACATATCAAATGCATCCTCTGGTTTGTCCATGAAGACAGAGGAAAAGCATTTTGTTTTGTTTTCATTTGTCTTTTTTTTTTTCTCTCCAATGTGACTATTTCTCAAAGAAGGGGGTGAGTTTACAAACACAGAACGGCAGAGCTGTCTGTAGGCCAACCAGGTCTAACATCATTTGTGTAAAGCACTGTATAAACAAGAAAAATAATATGGTTTTACCCAAATCAGTTAAGAGATCACTAGGAAAACATTGCCATTTTGCTGCAATTCAGATCCAGACAGTACAAACAAAAGAAAGAAGACTGAAAAGATATTTGAAAACAGTTATAAGTGGAGGAGCAGTGGAGGGAAGACTGGAGGCATTTCTGTCCAAAGGTGTTTTGAGGGGTGCTTTTTTTTAAAAAAAAAAAAAAAAAAAAAAAGTCAATGTTTAATTTCACATAGAATGAAAAGTTTCTGATTTAACAGCAATAAAAGCACAGAAACCTGCTTACTTCATGATTGTAAGCAAGCTACTAAACAGACATAGAAAAAAAAATGAAAACTTCATTCACTGTGGATATTGAATTAACAAAGTCTATTTCTTTGTTAGATCAAGTCAATGAAATAAGAAATAATTGCAATTACAGACTGTAGTGGTGCAAACCATAGCATCACTAATGGAGAGTATGAACTACTGACCTTCAGATCTAAATGGAGAATATAATGCTGGTGCAAGTAGTGGACTCCTTCACAAATTTGTTTGGTAAATAAGATTGCATCCAACTCTGTTAGATTGTAGTTCTCATCTGTGATCCGGTCAAATAATTCACCGCCATCAAGACTAAAATTTTGACATAGAGAAGTGTTAGAACACTGGAATTACTCATTACTTCATTTATTTTCACATTGGAAACTTGTATTTTGATTTAGCACAGGTCCTAACAACACAACCAGTATAAAGTATATCTGTAGTCTGAATGACTTCAAGAGACTTATTTTTGAGCGTGAAATTAAGTACGATCTAGAGTGCCTTCCAAACTGAAAGGCTTGTTGCTACCCATTTGGATGCGGGTAGCAGGAGAGAATCAAACCTAAATTCAAAGCAACATGACCTGGATACTCAGTGGGGACCTGGAGAACCTATATAGTGTACCAAGTTACCTACTATTCACTCATCTTGTTAGCCTAGAGAGAGAAATCCTCAGCCTATATGTGTTGAATGAAACCTCTAAAATTGAAAGCTGTATTAACTGAGCTGACAAGTGAAACTAATTCTGCACAACTAATAGGACATTACATCAGACATAACTCTGACAAGGTTCTGCAAGGCAAAAATTGTAATTTTTCATTTAAATAACTGTAACATACACATTTTAAAATGCTTCATATTTATATTTGCTATTTTGTGTCCTTTTCTCTTTCACATTAGTTTTGAAAACAGTTTAAATTTTTTAACTTGTATTTAGGTGCAAGTAGAAAGGTATTTTTATTAATCCTCAAATTATTCAAAAAGGGCAAAGCATCCACATAATTAATCTCTTTCTTTCTCTATGTCTTTTCCTATTTCTGTTTGAAACAATTCACTCCTCCTCTTGTCTGGGAGGTCTCACATTTACTTTTTCTCTGAGGTTTAATTTACCCTGAAGGCCTCTATGCAATTTGGTAGTTAGGGACAACGTTGAGGCCCCTAAGTTAAACTCAAATAAAAATGAACCATAGTGAAGTTTTGTTCATTAATTATCTTGTAATTAGATTCATGCACTTGAAGATACTACCTTTGTTAGCATTTTCTTAAACTAGAATCTTGCTAAATATGCATTTTTTTTAATGTGAAGAAATTGCCTTTAAGATGTGTATTTTCCACTCTCATAGGCTGGAAAGCCACTCAGGTCTTTTTCACACCTCAAGAATTATTGTTAACCATTTCTCCTAGTGACCAAAGCAAACCCCAACATCTGACAGTTCCTTAGAACATTTAAACTTACTATTCCATGATCAAAGTGATATTATTTTTGGCTTCAAAGGCATCATAAAGCTGAATCAGATTCACGTGATTTAATTGGTTCATTATGTTAATTTCATTTTTTACTTCCTCCTGAAAAAATAAATTAACAAAACAAATGAGCAAATATGCTACTTAAATTCAAATACATTTAAATACAATTATTTTAACCCCTGCAGCAGCTATATCACACGTCTTGTGAACAAATAGCTTAATCACAAAAACTGGAAATGCCCAACAGTTATATGAAGCCCAAGCTACTACTTAGTAAGACAAATTTTAGTATTTGATACTGTGCAACAAGAATTTCACCCCTATGGGGTAGTTCAGCGAAGCTGTGTTAAGGTGTTTGCAATACACACAGTTTATAGTATGCTCATTTAGGTTCACAGGAATGTTGTTACCTTTTCTTTTGCTCCTTTCACTTTTATGATTTTGGCTGCCAAATTGAGACCCGTCGACAATTCCGTGCACTTGTGAACTTGCCCAAAACGCCCCCTGTTGACACCAAGCAAAAGTTGGGAAAACAACACAGCTCAGTGCCGAAACTTTTCAAACTATTCTTATCACTGATTAAAAATAGCACAGTACAAAGTGAACAGAATCAGGTGGCCAGCAGCATCAATCTCCTTTTTCTCTCAGCTTATGAAGGATTAGTTTTATCTTTCCAGCCAGTTGTTCAATGCTTACATTAAAATATTATGCTCCCTTCGTATTACTACATTTCACTGCGGTATGATGATCGGATGATATTCTTTTTCAGTTCTGTAACTGTACCCACTTACTGTCCTTCAGTGATGTGTTAGTGAGTATATTAACAAGGATATTTCTGTCTTGATCTCATAACTTCTAAAATGACTAGCACCAGTAACCATAGCCACGCCACAGACCACATTTCTTGCATGTTGTAAATTCTCCTCCATGTCACCCAGATACATTAATGCCCCTTGGGATGATTTCTAAACATCATCTTCTCTGCTATTGCATCATCAGGCTTACACTTAAGCCATATTCATACTTGGATTACCCTGTAAATCAAACCCTCTTGTCAGAAAGTAAGTATAAAAGAATACAAAGGCTGAAGCAGCTGCAAGACTTCCCATGAGTGAAGACTAAATGCAAGGTCAACATAAAGAAAACTAAGGGGAAAAGTTATAATTAACGTGAAGTTTAGCATGGAAAAACGATTCTAGAAACTGTCTGACCCCTAATGCTCTGAATCTGCCTGGAGGTTACAGGTTTTTCTCATCACTCTATCTGTGGCCAAGATTTTTACAACGAATGCAAATGGTCATCCCAGAGCACTACCAGGAGTCTGAAAATGGAACTGAGGCAGAAACCAGTAACCTAAGGGCCTTGGAGATGCAACACAGGCAGGTTGATACAAGGGCAATTACAGTAGCCCACAGAGTCTGGAGGATAAACTGGCAAGGAGAGATCTGACATCCTGTCTGCATTCTCTCTCCCTGCTTTACTAGTCTAGGCCAAATCTACTCTCTTCTTGCTCTGTTTTCAGTTCCAACCAACTTCTACAAGACTTAACGTGCTAAGAATGGTACAGAGAGTGACCTTATCAAAACAGAAGATAAGGTATTCATATGATACAGCAAAAACAGTTACATTAGATACATTTGAATCACCGTTTGCTGCTCTCAAAACAGCAGAGTAAAGAAGTAAGCTGGTATCCAGCACTCCCAATGCTGCTGCAGCTGAGGACTGAGCACCCTGATCCATAAAGCATCTGCTCTGGCTGCAGTGGACTTGCACACATCACACCCACACACACCTTGGAGCCTCCTGAATAAGATTACTAGTTCCCTAGTAACTGCATTTCTTCACAATTAGCTGCCACCTGCAGTACAGTATGAGGAACAGGGAGACTTACCCCCCAAGGACTTCATGACGACACACTGAGTAGCACGTTGTCACCTCTGTTAGCTTGACACTCACTATGCGATGTTCAAAAGGAGCTGGAGGAGAAGGGCTGTCATCTAAAGAGGAGAAAACCTGGTCATTGAGACAATCCTCCACTAGTCACTGCAGCTTCACCTCCCTCACACCAATGTTTTCAGTCCACAGGACATGCAGGTCACTTTGTTGTGTTTGCTCAGTATAATGGAAAGTTTCAATTGCCTTTTCATGCTCCTGGCACCACAAAACCATACCCTCCACTCCCCTCACCTTCAGCATTCACCGTTCCTGAAGGAATGAGCCCTGTTTCTTGGAGAGGAATTGCTGAGGCAGAGCTGGGACAGCAAACACAAACACAGCTGTTTCTACTAACAGCAACTTGTTTTACTGGCAATGCCCCAGTAAAAGCTGGAAACATTAAAATGATAACTATTAAGTTTTATCAGTTCCTGGGAGCTAAATAATTTAACTATTATAGACTTAATGCCTAAGCTCTTCTAGGGTCAAGCTTCCATAACCCACTTATGGTATTACTCATTCAAAGCAGTTTTACAATTAAACTCCAGCGATCTCCGGCTGCAATGTAACACGTATTCAGTTAACCTCCTGCTGCCACTGCTGAGAGCACCAGATCCAGATCAGGGCATCTACCCACATATGTGCATTCTGGGACTTAAACATGTCCATTTCCAGTAGAAAGTACTGCCTGGAACAATTAAAGCGTTCACACACTAATTGAGAAGAGATCCATGACCAATAGCACAAAGACTGAGCAAGAAACTCCTGCAATATCCTGCTGCTCTCTTCAGTCCGCAGCTGCAGAAGCACACCTAGTTTACTTTATCTTAATGAATTTATATGAAGAGAATGGATTTTGCTCATATTAATTCTACTGATGTAGAAGTATACATTCTACATAATTTTATTTGAAAGGAGATTTTTATCCCAACACACATTTTAAAAGGAAAATTACTATTAAAATAAACTGTACAAATATTAATTCTCTTGCTTTTGATATAGTCAAGCATATCTGTGGTGTTTAGGTAAATGCTCTTGAACTGTATGACACAGTATAGTGAGCACTACTCCAGCTGTTATTTTATATAATACATGCGTAGCACAAACTCAGTATAAAAAGTTTCCAGAATCAAGTACAAGCTACTTACCAATGACCATCTCATCCTGTGTGGAAAGCTCTCTGCTAGCTTCCAATGAGTTAGTGTTCTCCGGTGCCGTTCCGGCACACTGATCTGCATCATTCTCAGTTCCCCCTGAACAGGCAGACTCAGATCCTCTCCTCTCAGAGTTGGAAACTGTCAAGGAATCTTCTGCTTTTATTGTTTCTTGATGGGTTTTCACTTCTATCCCGGGATCTTTCTTTGGCTCTGTTGCAGGGGCATTCTGTGAAACTACAGGCTTGCATTTTACTTCTGACTTGTCTTCAGTCTTTTTACTTAGTTTGGACTTGTTCGGTAATGGCTGTTGCTTCCCTGTTTTTGGTGCACGTTCATTTTGCTTATTGTCCCCCTTCACTTCTTGATTTGGTTCAGTGCTGATGCTCTTAGGACTCTGTTCAAGTTTTGATTTACCAGGCAGCTGTTTATATCCTTCCACTTCTGCTGGTATGGAGGATGGGAATTTTGCTTTGGGACTTTTATGCCTGTGATCATTTGAGTTTCCTTCTTTGGTCTTCTCAATCTTCTCTTTCACTTCGGTCATATGTACACTGATGGCTATCCTGCAGAGAAAACAGTTAACATTTCATGCAGGTGACTGGCCTTGCTTAAGTAACTTTGTGTTGCTAAAACTCAAATTTTTACAGTGTTAAAGAAACTAAATAACATCAGTCTGCTTAGGAAACACAACACTAAGATGAAAGCACCAAAAAAACATGCAGATGCTTTTCCTATGTATATGCGTGCCTCACCTGAACGCAAAATGCCTCACAAACTGCAAAGTGCTAACCCCACCACTTGAAAGCTCATCCAACTTTTTGCAACTATTGCAGTTAGTCTAATAACATATCACTCCTCTGGGCAAAGAGGTGGTAGTGACTGCCTTCACCAATTACAGGCTGAATATCTAAATGTCTGACTGCTCATACAGCCCTACAAATCCTAATGCTTGCATCCATCCCAGTTCTCTTCCAGCTGGCTAACTTGCACACTCAACTGTGTTTGTGTCTTATGGGATAGCATCCTTTCCACAGCTTCTGTTAAAACATACCTTTCATAAACTCTCTCACCTCATTAATATTATTCTCCTTGGCATTCCAGCTACTAGAAAAATTTAAACATTTTCCTGATTTCCCAGAAGTTATTGCTTCTTTTAGAGGAGCTACCTCATTACAAAATACATAAAAAGAAATTGTTTCCACTTTTGCATAACAGGATTCCAAAGCTTCTCATTTTTAGCACCCTTAGCACTCTCTCCATTGTGCTGTGAATCTAAGCTGCACCAGGAGCAAGCTATCAGAGTGCTGAACACTGCTCTGAGCAAATACTTCCACTGCTATCTAGACAAGCCTGAACTGAAGAGGACTCTTGGGCATGTCTCCAAACAGGAGAACACAATGTTCTTTTGGCGCTTCTGAGTGGGCTTACAGCCTTCAATCAAAGTAGCATGCATTTTACAGATGGACTTACCACACTTGTGGCTTCACGCACACAAGCATCATAGGTATCTTGTTCAGGAGGGTTTTCTTCCTCCAGGATTTTCTCTAGATTTTGCACTCTGGTTATCTGTTGGCCTCCCACCTCTCTAAACTAAACTCTTTGGGGCTCACATCAAAACCACCCAGGTGCTCCAAAAGCCGCAGTCTGCCTGCAAGCTCAGCGCTGGCATATCATGTTCAACCAGCACTGACTGCCAAGGGGATAACAGCAACTGTTTATCAGCTGCTTCACAAACACCTCGAGCCAGCCTCTAGGTGGGAGCCTCCAAGGCAGCACGGACCCACTCCGGCTATTCAAGCAAAGCTCACAAGCCAGAGCCCAAAACCCACAAGCAAACAATCCCTTGTTTCTTAGTGTTATTACAACAGCAAATCTGGAGATATCAATGTCTAAAAAGCTGTACACAATTCAATCCTGAATGTTGAAGAACAGGTCCTGGTGATGAAAGCTTCTCCCACTTTGTCCTGCCATGTCTTTATACTCAGCCTTAGGAGAAAAATAACCCAATGCGTCAGTTTTTGCAACACGTCATTTCTCCCTCATGGGTCGAGATCAGATCAACCTCAGTCATTTTGGTAATGTTTTTGTGATCTGAAGGCATGACACTTCAAATTTGTCACAGAATTGGCATCTGTCGAGGTTTGGTCGGTAGGGTTTTTGTTTGTTTGGCCTTTAATTGAATTAAAATCAAATCATGAACAAATAATTCCAAAGGAAAAGGATTATTAAAGATGTGCTAGAAAGCACTTACCAGAGGATAAGATTAGACTATTAGAAATTAAAAAATGAACAGCCTGGTCACATTGTTAGGTGACCAAGGCACAAAAAAAGCCTTTAAAATATTGAGGACATCAAATGAAGCAAATTCTTCAATTTTGTTATATACTAGAAGCATTTCAAATTCTTTTCAGCCCTACGTTTATAGAAACAGAAGAGGTGGAAAGAAGTGGTTTGTAAAGGTCCATCTACTTGAGCTACAGAAGCACAGTCACATTCCTGTCCCTAAGACACCGTGGCCCGTTACATCAAGTATCCCATATATCTAGCCCTCTAACTCTTTGGCTTCATAAATATTACAAGGTGCTTTGAGTTCTTTTTGCTTTAACCATTTACAAGGTCTCACTGCATCTTCCCTAGCGTGGCAATTTTTCTCCTGGATCATGCCTAAGCAGCAGCTGCCTCATTTAATAACCTGTTTTTTCTTTTTTTCCTTCTAACTCATGAAATGGTTTCAGATCATACAGAAGACAACCAGCAAGGCCATTACCTGGTATGTGTCACTTCACACCCTGTGTCAGATATAGCCTGGGATGCGGAGGGCACAGCTTCCCGAGATGCCATACTCAGCGATGGAGGTTTGTTTTCATTCTCTCTGAGTTTCTGATGAACAAGCTGCCTGTGGCATTCATCTAGGCGTGGGGCTCTGTCCATATCATGTGCTTTAACAGGAACATTTTTGTTGCCTACGTGATCTTGATTTACGAAGGGAAGACCATTGTGTTGATTCAAAGCTTTGACACCAACATCCTTTTGCTGTTGACAGCTCTTAGAGCTCTGTGTTTTGCCAGTACCTTCTGCTGCTTGCTGCTGTGCCGTCCTCTCTTTAGCCTGGGGTTGGGAGTCAGCTTTGTGGGCAACAGCACTACAAGTGTTCACCTTCTCACATCCTCCATTGTTTTCATCCAACTTTTTCACGCTTTTAGTCTCTGAATAAAACACACCATTATGAAAGCTATACATGGCAGAAGTAATAGCAAAAAAGAGGGAGTAAGGTAACCCATCCATTCAAAGTAACTTATGCAGTTACGTACTTCTGAGCTATAGCAATCAAGTATCCACTGAAAGGTTCAGTCATAACAATTTCTCAGTAATTCATACAGTGGAAAAGAGCAGGCTGTTTAATTTCTAGTTTGTCTGCTGCACATTTTAGAATCAAAGGCTCTAGCACGTCCAGAGTGATACATACCTTCAGAAGGCTTCCTGCTTTCAGTTTGGGTTCCTCTGTTACTAAGTACATGCTTAGGTTTTGCACCACTCTCTTCAGGCTTATCTTTGGCCTAAAAATGACGGTGTAACACAAAAATAGCAGTTACAGCCAAGGGTGTTTATCTCCCACTGGGTTCTTCTAACTATGTAGGCATTGAGACTCTGTAAAATGGATGCTAATACCTCTAAAGCTCTGAATTTTTAGTTACTACTACTTTTCCTTTCCACTTTCTCTCTCTCCCCGCTTTTGCGAAAAGGCATACCTCTAAAAGAAGGTGGCACAGAATAATACATTAGGTCTCTGCTTTCCAAAATTGTAACTGTCAGAGATTTTGCCTCATCCTTACTCATATTGATTTAAAACCATGACATGAAACATGAGAAATACAATAAGAGAAAGTTATACTGGATTTCTGATACTTGTTGACTGGTGACCGAAAGACGAGCAGAGTTTTTGTAGATACAGTAATATATTTGTCTCAAGGTATCTAAAGATAGATGATTTGAACAATGATGGAGGTGATACAAACAAAGAGCCCTTGGCTTCATTGTAACTCTTGTACATGTACTTGACATTATTATATGTCACCTTTGGCATGGTTAAAAACAGACATTTTACTTTAGGAACACACTTATATTTTAGGCAAATTTCATCCTTCAATTAACATTGTCCAGGGAAGGGTTATTTTGTAACAGCATCACTAAACACTTCACAAAGCAATAATAGAATATAATGAAATAATATTTAGCATAAAGCATACAAAAGTAGGAAAAGGCATAATATATCTTGGATGACATATATAAATCTAGTGATGAGCAGCCTCTTATCCTCATTTATATAAGCAAATAACAAATACCTCAAATTTTTCTGCAGATAATTGATTAGAAGTCTGCTGCTTTACTTGTTAGTAAAAACAGTTAAGTTTTTCATGCTCCAGCCTTATAGATTTTACTACAGAACACCTCCATCCACCTGCCCTCTCCCCCACTCCAAAAAAAGCAGTCCCAAAATGTAAAATATTGTTACCATTTTTATCACAGCTCTAAGCAAACCTGCAACAATGACCACGGGGAACATTATTCTTGCAAAATCCTATGTGCAAAGAAAGTCTTGGGTAAGTGACAGTTTAATTTTTTGTTAGGCTTTTTTTGGTTTCTGTTAAATAAAGTAGAGGCTTGGATCCTATGAAGCTCAGTTCATAGTCTTTTATTAATTTGAGTTCAACTCAGAAAACTTCTTCCACAGGCATTCCTATGGCATCCCTGGAATGCTGTCATGCCATCAGCAAACAGCTTCACCCGAAAATGAAAACATGACCTCCCCACTCCCATCCCCATACTTAGTAACCTTGTGCAAAGCCAGCTCTGTGATAAGCAGCACCTTGTTACAAAACAGCAAGTGATGGAGAATAGCAACAAGCGAGTAGCAAATTATTTTTGTGTGCAACCCCAATGCAACTGAATCTTTTTGGACATGTTACAAAACAGGCTGAAAAAACTGGACCAGAGTTAGCACATGGCTCTGCACTAGCTAATGCATTTTTAAATTCACCCACGCTTTCCTCCACATTACCCCGGCTAGGTCACGCACATACACTACTACCTCTCTAATTTAAAACTAGTTCAAATATCACAGACTACTCAGCAGCCTGTGATCAAAGCATAGGCATATCTTAAAGTCTTAGAACTAACCTTGTGCCCCAATTTCAAAAACTTTCCAAAAACAGAAAAGGAGAACAATGATGGTAATTTAACAAAGGTGGAGCTAGTCCCAGAATAGTTTGCTTGCCCAATACAATGTTCTAAACCCAAGGCAGTGGTTAAAACCTGGGACAGAGACCTTCACCCCACTCCAGTCCATCGGGTCACCAAGAGCAGGTCATTTCGCCTCTCAGTCTCAATCTCCAAATTCATAAATCTTGAATGAGTTTATGACCTCAGACCTCCTCTTTTGCAAACACTGATGTGGCAGGACACAGTAGCTAGCTGACAACTAATCCTGACTGCATGCTATTAGTCCATGGGAAACTTTCCTCTAGCGTTCCTCTCATTGCTATCATCTCTATCCTTCCTTACTGTTCACTTGGAAACTGACAATTTGGTAATGAAATCTTTTAGAAGATGAATACATCTTCTCCTGGCCACTAACATATTGCGTACTGCCAGGCCTTATACAGTGACTGTAGGCAGTAACAATGCAGCTTTAACCAACTTAACCAACAAAGTTGGTTATCATTTATTGGTCTCAACACTAATGGAACGTCTTCATAAAACCTTCCATCTAGCTCACTTGTCACCCTCTGGCACTTAAAAAGGGAGATCAGAAGAGGTCTCAAAGGCTGAGAAGGTATGCTAGCATCTAATGTTGCCCTGCTTTTATAACAATTTGGGTCTAACATCTACCAATACATGTCACAGATTTGGCCAAAAAAAATATTTGGATCAATATAGGAATGCACATTTGCACCAAGTTGTCCTTACTGTAATGACATTTCTACACAGGCATGTAGGAGACTCTTGGAACGAGCAAACATTTCAACTCACAGTTCTCCCTTTCTTTTTTTTTTTTTTTTTTTGCCTATAACAGAATACAAGTCACTGTGAAGACTCAACTCCCATTGGCAAAAAGTAATTCCAAATACTTAACTTTCAAAGAGCAAGGTCAATTAATTCCATCATATCATATCAACTACATACCAGTCATGTCTGTTGCTTCCTCACTATCTTTGATAATTAAGAAATGCTTTGGAATTGATATCTATGAACTGTGCTCACTGCACATGTGAAACACAAGAACTACTTGAGGAGCGAACAATGTCAATAGTCACAGGTTCATCATAAAGACATAACTAAAGACAATTTAGATGTCTAAGAATATATAAATCTGCTCAGTCGTATAAATGTAAGTCAGCAAAAGTTTTAGTAACTACTGTTGTGTTACAATTCACAATCAGTCAAGAAAATAGAAGCTTCTTCCTTCAGCAAATGCTTCCCAGTATGTTACTTCTACCCTTCACTGGAACCTCAGTTCCGTCACCAATTTGAGTGACATTGCTGATCTTCAAGCACTGGTAAAAGCTAAATCTTTTAAATTAGCAATCTACTCCTCGCACTTGTTAGAGGATTGCCTGTCACTTCCGGCACTTCAGACATTTTAAGACACATTTTAAGACTAGGTCCCTGCCTCCAAAGGTCACAGCAGTAACCTGTAACAGCAACACTTAAAGGAAAACCTGACTTATAAACATTATGCAAAAAATCATCAGGAGAGCCCTGCTACATCATAAAAGAAAGGTATCAAGAGCGGTAGAAGAAAACCAACCTCAATAAGGCTTTCCAGTAGACTCCCCTTCTTCCAGGGCACAATGCCCTTGAGAATAAAATCCACTACTTTAGAATTTTTTAATACTTCTTCCACAAATGTAATCACCTTATCCAGTGTATCAATCCTTTTCTCTATCTTTGCCAGCCTTTCCTTATGCTTCAAGGCATCTAGTTGGGCAGTTTTCATCAATTTCAACACTTCTGAGCATATGCTCTGGATATCAGTCTGGTGAGGACTGTCCGATCGCTTTAGGCCTTTTTTCATTTCATCTGTCTCATCAGGAGCTGCTCTGGATACCGTTAGCTTGTTAATGCCCTTTTCTACATCATCAATACCTTTGTTAACTCGCTGCAGTTTGCCTGTCAGGTCTTCCTGGAAATGCAACAGTTTGTCCATCTTCTCATTCAAGAGATTCAGTTTTTTATCCATTATACTTAAATTGCTCACTTTTGTAGGCTGTAACTTGGTCAGGGCATTTCCCTCTGCAACGTCCAAGCTACCCGCAGACATTCTGTCCAGACAGCAGGATGTCAGATAGATTAGGCTGGCTTTTCATTAATCATAAATTAGAAAAGGAGCATCTGAAAATTCAACTTCTTTAGCTATTCCTACACCAGACAACCTCACTTATTGGAGTTGCTAGAGCATATCATTAGATAGCTGTTGCACAAATGATTTATTTCTGTGTTATCTGTTTCTTACTGCATGCTTTCAATGATGGAGGTAATTTGGCACCAGACTATATTTTCTTGGGCCTCTTTGACGTCACAAGACCATTTAAAATTCTTTCTCAAGTGGCTGCTGATAGGCAAACATCTTAACAATTGCCAATGCCTAAGCAGACCTCTGCAGGGAGAAGCACTGTTTTCACAGCCAGTTTTAGTTCTGTGATACAGAAAAGAACTTGCTGGAGCGTTTCTCCTCATTAAATAGAACAAATACAGAAGTAAATTTGGTGGCCTTGTGCTAAGGCTTGGAAGAGTTCAGCTTTCCAGCACAGACGTAGAACAACCAGCAGAGACACAAGCTGTGCTCACTAGGTTGGCTGGTGCTTGCATTTAAAAATAGCGTACAATGACAAGGATCTGAAATACGTATCTAGCACCAGCATGTCTTGTCAACTGAAACTTCTAAAATTATATCTTTCTCCCAGGCTATGAAAGTGAACCAAGTGAAAAAAAAAAAAAACCTTCACGAGGGCACAGAGCAAGTCCAACTGCTAGCAACAGAATTACTAAGTCATAAATCTTATTTCATGGGTTTATTACTGGCTTGCTTCGCTTCTACGTTATGTTAGCAGGTCTACAACATTCACTAGAGGACAGAAAAGTAGTCATTTCATACTTGCACATTCCCCTCGTTTTTGAATGCTTTGTGATACAGAGCACCTCTTTGCCTTCAATCGCCTTCATCTTTCAGATTCAGCATATGGGAAGAAACTGTAATTATTAAAGTGAATTTGCTGGATAAGATGTTATAGAAATTAAAATCCTTCCTCTACACACTGCAGAGTCAGCAGTAACAGCATTAAAATTATCCTTTCATGAAAGTGTTAAGTCCCTGTCACTTCTGCAAGAGGTGTTTTTTTAATCTTTACAGAAAGAAACATTTTAGCATGACTAGTAAGGCCACCACATAACTGATAGCCAACCTAGTGGCCCTGTAACATTCAGGGGCCACTAACAGACTTTACAAAAAAAGCCCTAAGACTCAGATTATTCATCACCTTCAAAGGAAAATCTGAATCCCCTTTCTGATACTACTGTGCTCCTAAAGCCCTATCAAAAGATACTCAGGAGCAGAAGAAAACAAATTCCTGAGCTGCACAAGTTTTACAATGTAACGCTTGTCAGCATTATACCCAGTCCTAGCTAATGGAGTCAAAATTGCATTTTTACTATGTTGAAAGAAATTCTTCTCAAAGGTAATGTACTCTTAATGGTAAGTGTCATGTGGCACAGATTTTGTTACCTAATACCTACTCACACAGTGCAGTGCAAGATCCGAAATGTGCTACAGATAATTCCTGCTACACACAGGAAATATTCTTTGCTAGCATTGTCTGAGATGCACACAGAAGATACAGCTAAAGCTGCCTCTTAATCAGATGCAGCTGCTCAACACATGTAACACTGCTTACATCCAGCTGTGCACCTGTACGCACCTGCAAAATTGTGGGTAGGATGATGGACAGAGAAGAAGAAAACATCACCTGGCCAATAGTGAGAAGTTTAAAACATCAGTCACAGAGTTAAGGTTAGCTTTTCTTTCTCATTTTAATTTTCTGATCAGTGTACCCATTGCTATACCACACACAAAAAAGTGTGGCTAGTGTACAAACTGCAGTAGCCTACTTAACTCATCTTTTCCTCATGAGAACCTATTGCATACAACAGCATTCTGTATGTAGACACTGCTGCATAAGTTGTTTCATGCCCAGTACCTCCCGAATTGCATCTGAAGAACTTCAAGTGTTATACGAGTAATGATTACCAGCGATTAACGCAGGACCTCTGCGCACTGCAGAGCTCTGCTCAGTCACCCCATATTGTCGTTGGCTAAGCAAACTGGTGAGCCACATCATACTCTGGATGTAAACTAAGGTTTTTCTTATAATTGATCTGTTATTGGAAAAGAAACAAATGAACAGAAGATAAGCACTGTGATCTGAAGCATGTAGGCAACTGCCTTCATTCCATTGAGAGCTGAACTGAAATGAACTTCTGGAATACCTTTACAACATCTCCTAGCTATCAACTATCTCAGGAGTGTCAGAAAAAAGGAACACAAATGCTGGAGAATCAGAACTGCAATCGACCTTCAACTGATGATGCCAAAGAATCTTCTATTCTCAAGAGGGAAATGAGAGTTTATTCCACTTTGGCTTCAGTCCCATGCACACTCCCAGTTGTGAAAGACTGATGTCAGAAAACAAGAGGAACATTTGCATTCAACACAGAGAATGATTCAAGAATTTATAATACAGCAATTCAGTTACGATCCCTTCTTGCTAGTTCTGACCCAAAAGGAATGAAAAAACATTTGCCATAGGAACAAAGATGAAGTAAAGGGGGGGAAAAAACCATCTCCAACATGTACTAAAGTGATACCAGAGGCTTATAATCCAAACAAGAAATGTCACAGAGGTTAAAACCAGCTGCTCAAACAGATCATCTCATTAGATTACTGCATAGCTTCCAGTAACATAGTATAACTGGAGATGACTAAAAATATGCAGGTAAATGAAAAAAAAGTAAAAGGCCTAAACTAAGCCAGAGCTCTACAGAGACTGTGAGGACTCTGGGAGAAGTTTGCTAAGGTTGCAATGCAACAGAGTTCTAAGGAGATGGAGAATTAAATGTCATAAACATTAGGAACTTACAAAAAGCAGGAGACAGCAGACAAACTCAGAATCTGGCTACACCTACTGAACATCACTCAGGCAAAAAATAAATATTCTTCACATATCCAGCGACCAGCTGGCAACTTTTTCAAGGTATGCTGAAAATCCACTTAATATTTAGTTGCTGCAGCTCACGAACAGACACTTAATTCTCCCCGGTGCAAATGAAGGGGTAGCTAAGCTTCAGGATACAAAAACTTTTGCAAAATTAAGCCCTACACCAGTGAGCAACTCCTCACAAACAGTAGGTTTCCCAGACACATGAAAAACAGTAAATCCTATCCACAGAGCACTGGTTCAGCAAGATATCAATTCTTGTGACAAATTACAAGTACTGAAATAGGCTTCAGCTTTAATATAGAGGAATAACTTCCAAGGTCAAAATATGCCATACAGTCTGGGTAAGTCTGTCTAGTCAAACAGTTGGGCTTCCCGCTGCGATCAGACAAAAGATATCCATCTGCCACGTTTGGCGGTGTACTAAGAACTGGACCACACCTGCTTCAGAAGGCCAAGAACCTGACATTTAACATATTACTCATGTCAGCTGTTGGTTGAAATCCACCTGCACAGTAGAAGTGCCCATAAAGTACTACCAGTCTCCCCAAGTGACCTTGGCATGACACATTTAAGAATTGCCTAGTGCAAAGTTAACTTCACTGTTGTATCACCTCAACTAAATATTAACGTTCATTGTATCATCTTTTTCTCCCTTTTAATGTATGTTTAATGACACGAAACTGTTAGCACAGTAAGTCTTAATGCTCACAGGCAGTGGCACAGCTAAAGGACACGTTAATTAATCTGAGATCATGAGTAGTATTTTAATGCATCTCCAACAAGCAGCTGACAGCAGATAGCTGAACAGATCAATTATGACATTTAATTTACATCAAAGTGACAAGATTTCAAGATAATAGCATTTACCATTCGCCCACATGGCTTACCAAGACCTTTTACAATCTTCCTCCAGGTTACTTTCCTCTCAGGAGGCCAAGAGAGCACCTGTTGCCTGTTCACATTTACTCAACTGACCCTGAGTCATGACCTCTTACCATCAAGTCTGCTTCCCACAGAAACAGCATTAAGAAGCTATCTCACTGCTTTTAATTTTCAACTATTTTTTTCCCCTTATCCAAACAGCTACTAAAATATTTTACCAGCCTGGACCAGAAGGCTGACACTGGTAAAGTTTCCCTGGTAAATTTGCCCACTGCTCCACATCCTCCAGCAAAGAGCTCTCTGGAAACTCAGCAGAGAAGTCCTGCTGCTATAGTTCTGCTTTCCCTGAATTTCAGTGATTTGACATCAAATGCTGCCAGCTCCTAGCTAAGCCTGCTGATTCAGACAATCTGTCATTACACTGCTCTTGGATTTGGGAAGCAAACTGCTTTGCCTCTCATTTGCAAGATGTTTTCTCACTACTAGTAGGAGCTCAGTAGAGAACTTTAAGGCATCTTTTAAATCTACCAAAAGCTGTTGTGTCTATGGTAGTTTGCTCAGATACAAGTAATTTTAAGTCAGCAGGGATCCACTGAAACACAGAAGAGCAGCCTTGGCTGCGCATTAAGGCCAACAGGAATAAAAACAGTAAAAGGAAATCCTCGCCACTGAAGTGATGAAATAAGGCCTCTCTCACATCTGTTGCATAAGAAAGGCTTATTTCTAGACAGTCAACTTTTCAGAGAAATACCTTGCATAATCCAGAATTTGCTCCAAAGCACATGAAAAACAGCACAATTATTCATGCTGACTTTGTATTTCGTTGGCTTTCTCTCAGATCCCTCAGAAAGGTCTCTGCTTTGCCAGCTTGTTGAAGAAGATGGAAGTCACCAAATGGCAGTGCTTTGTTAGTTTCTGTTTCCTGCTTTGGAAGATTTTTTTCAGATTCAAGTTTGAAAAATCACCAGAAGAATGCACACAATTGTACTAACTAGCTAATTTGTAACAATCATTTCCAACTTCAACATTATCAATATCACAACTGACAATTGTTGCAAGAATATATCTGACTTTTTTCCTTGCTTCTTCACTCACTTTTCCAAAGCTACTCTTCTGCCCTTCGCAGTTACTGAGTCAAGCATGACCATCACAAGCACAATTTTACATTGCACTGGTTTGAGTATTTGAAAAGCAAAACACACAAGCACATGATGTGTCAGACTGCAGTGGAATTAAGTGAATGAAGTGTTCACGGGCAGCCACATTGGGGGCAACTTCACCTAGAACAGCCTCTATCCCCTCACAAACCATTTGGCTGGACTTGAATTGCTGACGCACACTTTTGGAAACCTCCCAAAAGCAGTTAGTGCAGTTGTTTCAGGCCCTGTGCAGTCTTAAGTCTCAATTACTGAATTCTTCCTCTCCATCACATTTCCATCCAACCATTGCCTTTGCAGTACAGCAAAAATCAGGTACTGTGCTCAGTGTTCCTTACTAATAATGTGGGGGTTTTGTTGATTTTTCTGCTGTTGTTTTTTTAATTACAGCAACCTAGCAGAGGTATTTGTTCATTTATTAAAAAGAAGAGCACTCTGACATTACTATTCTCCACTAATAACCAGAACACCATGTTAAGGAAATTAAAGATCAAGTAAATAATCATCCCTCCTATAATGAGTTCTGTTATGTGCTATATTCACCTGCTGATTTAGATCTCTCTGACATTTTGGTTTGACGTCATTCACAAACACAAGAATAACCTCATCAGTTCAGGATTAGTCTCAAGACAAGCTCTGCTTTGAAAAGGATTCAGAGGAAGAGAACTTGAGCACGAAAAACGGTGATTTCACAAACTCTTACCAGTAAATCAAAAACCCACAAATAAGCCACTCACATTCCTTCAGGTGAAGGCTTAAATGTCTAGCTAAAAAATTTACAAAATGCAGCATCCATGTCAGATGTGTGGAAGATCTTCAAAAGGCAACTTTGTCTTCAGGCATGCGTTAGAAAACTCCTCTCACCATCTCTCCTAATAAAAAGTTTCATTATTTTTAGAAACAAACCCCTTCATCTTACTGCTTAAGCATAAGCTACAGGAAACACCTTCCACTGTACATCTGAGCAATAACACATTCCCAAGCAATCTGTAAACACACTTATATCACTGGTTTCAGAGCTAACTAGCATTACAAACCCTTCCGTGATGCCAGGACCAGCCAAGCCTGCCACTTGAGCGCAAGCGGGCAGATCATCAAGTCCTAAGCCAGAAAGAGACTACAGTCAACAAACATGCAAACAACAGGTTCCACGTTGCAACCACTGAGATCAAAAGCACACATACACTCACCAACTTCTGCTGGAACAGGTTCAGATGCAATTTACAAGCAGCTATTCCACATGGGAGAAGAGAGCTCTCACTATGGTTAATAGTGAGTTTCTGGATTAAAGCAGTTCTCATCAATTTTAATGAGAGCTGCATGCATGATCCAAGACACCGTTTTATCTTATGTGCATCTCTGCTGGTCATATTATCCAGAAACATCTTTCCTTTTATGTTTCATAAACGTGAATGTTAGCTTTGTTAACAAAATAGAGAATAATTTTCCAAGAGATAACCACAATGAGTTTGGTATGATGGTCTGAACGAAATAATCCAACGCAAGACAATCAAAACCAAGTTACTTCCAATTCTTAGTTCATTGAGGACTTGGAAAACCAAAAATAAAATCAAACTAAATATAAGATAGCTTTTACCTGCGGACCTTAAGAATTTTCAAAAAAGAATTACCATTATCACCAGTTTTAAAGAAAGGGAAACTGAATCATTGAATACGAAAGAATTACTCAGACACCCGAAAGATGAATTACAGAGAAATACAACATGTTGAATCCCAGAACTGCCTTCCTGTTACTGGGAAACACTAACGCCGGGCTGCAGAGAGCTAAGCCACAGAATGGCAGGTGAACAGATAAATGCAGTGTTGACTATTTTTCCCCAATACACGACTAGCCCAAAAAATCCTGGATAAGTTGCTTTGATGGTTCTAAAGGCAATTCCTATAATCCTTCCTGAAATATCTTATATTTGCATTTCCATGGGAACAAGCAGAAATGAATTGCCCAGTAATTTCTCTTGATTCTATGAATTGTCAAAAAAAAAAAAAAAAAGAGCAATTAAAATAAATACACGAGCATATATTTCAGGCTGTTCAACATCTGCCTTTAACAATAAGTTCAAAATCAGCAACTTAAACACGACATTATCTGTTCAACATGAAGAACAGCTGATTAAATACACTCATTTTTTTTCCCCGCTGTGTTATCATAAATAGCCAATAAATCAATAGCCCCTTCCATATTATGTATATCTGGTTCTTTGAGCCACTGTTGTTTTATATAATAAATTATATATAAAAAAATATTGTAGGGTCAGCCATATTAGATCCACTATATAACATTACATTAGATTAATTTACAACTTTAGAACAAAATTGTACTTATTGAAATGAGAAAAAAATTGTAATTTTCTCCAACTGGACCAGAATTTGGTTTATTACCATTTATTTAGTTCATGTAGTCTACTGTCTCTCTAAGAAACTAAGAGGACTACAGTTATAAACTCTTTAAGAAAGTCCATTAGAGCTATTATCAATATGTATTAGGCAATCCTTTCTTCAAAATTCTGAAAGAATGGCCTTTACAAAAAATAAAAAAAACCTGATACATTCCTATGCCAAAAAACATTCTGTAAATTTTTTTTTTAATCATTCATTGAACATTTTTATATACACACAGCATTCTTATTAAGGTTGCTTTCATTTTCTGCTTCTGTCTTCTCAGCAATTTTTAAAAAAATAGAAAAAAATGCAAACAAATGGAAGGAAATCTAAGTTGTGTTTTCCTCAGACTCCCTGACACTATAGCAACTGAAACCTAACTCCACAGGTAGCATTCAAACACTGCTGTTTGACGGATTGTTTACAATGCCGGAAAAGGAGATTCCTATTCTCTCTTCTGCCTGTTATGTCTCTGTATCCATCTCTTTTTGCAGGATTTGTATCCTGTCAATAAGTGGTATTTTTTTTGGAGACAGTCTTGCTTTTACTTAATGTCCCTCAGATTCTTGCACAACAGTGTTCTGATATTGAAACACCGTGTTCGAGTCGATTGCACTGCTTTTACCACAGGTTAAAGGGGCTGATAAAGAATTTGGCTCCTCATGATACCGCCCTAGCGTGAACCTGCCTGATAGGTTCATTGTCTTAAAATGCTCAGACATATGACAACTAAAGCAAAAAGTTGTAGCAACTGACCTCCACATAACTTGAATGGCAGTCTGGCATTCTACGCTACAAAAATATCACTTGGATTAAAAGTTTTAATATGTCAAGGCTCTCACAAAAATAAATTTATTTACAAAGGCAAAGGGAGCACTCCTCATTTCAGAAGCATCTCCTTGACATCAGCAGGTGTTCTGCAAGTGAAAGGACTGCACAAAGTGGCCAAGAATGTCTGACACACAACCCCTTACAAAAGGCACAGTAACCAATACTGTCACATCCAGTAGATTTTCATTTCCGAACTAGGGTCACAATAAAAAACTTACCGTAAACCTCTTGATGTAGTCAGAAACACAAAATCCTCCCATGCTTAAACGAAGAGATCTGTGCAGAGAAGACTCTTGATATAAAGTTCCCATTTTTTTTTTTTTTTTTTTTGACCGTATGGTGGTCACCCAGCTAGCCTGAAGCTTTCTGGGCTTGAATAAAAGCTGCACAGCCTCCCAGGATCTTGCTAGAATTCTGCTTCTGTGATCAGCTAGGCATTTCATCTTATCTGACACTACACCAGGCATTTCAATCATTTCACTTTCTTATCAGCAGTACTAAGTTTTATCTGTATCCCAGCAGCTCACTTCCTGAATTACTGATAACAACTACTGTAAGGCACAGAAACAACGTAACAGAATCACAGAACAGAAGATGACAGCTGAATCTCTTGAAGTCGTTAGAGTCACTGAAGAGTCCATTCTTTGCATTTGTCTGTTCCTTAGCTTATTTTCGCCCCACTTAACTTTGCATTAGTTGTGACTTATAAACAGCATGTTTGTTGCTGCTAAGCAGGGACAGGACTGTTTTTCCAACTGCTTCATTTGTTCAGTGACACTTATTACTGCCAGAGGATATTTGCTTTAATAACAGTTATATGCGAGCATTTCCTTCGTTTCAAATTTCTTAAGCTATAACATAAAAACAGAGGGAACAAAAGAATAGACAAAACAGGACAAATATTCATCCTCCACCAGAATTCACATCAGGTATGAGTGTACAAACACAGCTATGCACGAAGGACCAGTGACCTGTCTGGAGATGGACAAGCCGCTTAGACAGCAATATCTGGACTTAGAATGGACCATGCCTTTATTGATTAAATCAAAATGAAATCGTATTTTATTGCAGGATGAGTGCACATCAGCTCTCCTCTAAAATAAATATGTAAGCAACAGGAATAAGATACGGTACCTTTATCATTACGACTTAAGAGATGTCAGGTCCAGAAGCGGGGGTACAGATCTGGCTGTCCCTCTCACACCAAAAACAAGAACTTCGTGTCCACTCGTTGTGCAGCGAGATGACCAGTACGCTGTTAAAACAAAACAAAAGTAAATACAGACAAAAATCAGTGGACTAGGATGAATGAGTAACTCACAGGGACAAGACACAGGAATGAGATGGCCGTGCTTACTGTGCTGGAAACTTTTTTATTTATTTTTTACTGCCTGGCAAGGAATGTTTATTAGGCCATTCAGCAAACAAGAGAAAAGGCCAGGGGTTGCCTGGGGTGCAGGATGATTTGACCGCAGCCCACAGAGGTGAGGTAGTTCTACCAAAAGGTTTGTAGCCTAACATCCTGCTATGAGACACAGGCAACCCGAGGCTGTCTGAGACACTGGCCTTAAACCTCCAGAAATTTAAGGCCTGTCCATCTCCACTGCCAGACTCCTGCATTAACTCTAACTCAAGCTGTGTCCTGCCTTTTCCAAATGTAAAACTCAGTTAAACTCTTCCTAGTTTGCAGAAGGCTTACAGAGCTTTAGAATCTATTATTACTATTCCCCACTTTCAAAAGGCAGAACCAACTCCAAAATCCTAGGTCAAAACTACCTCAAAATGTTAAGACATCAGCTAGCTCCATACAGTGGCACAGGAAAAAATTGGGTCTTCCAAGTAGTGAGACAGCTGCTGAGCCATTTTGTCTTGATATTTCGCCCACAGTAGGAGGGTGGGAACTAGATCATCTTGAAGTTTCCTTTCAACCCAAGCCATTCTATGCTATGGCAAGATTGTTGCAGGCCTTATGACAGTACTTAGAACAGCATTCCTGGCATTTACACAAGGAACACTACCCAGCCACTCTCAACAGGAGAGGAGATTTTCCACAGTGTAATCAAGATCTTGAATGTGGCCTCAAGTTTTTGCTCAGGATTTTTTTTTTTTTTTTTTTTAAAACACATCAATATGTAACTGCATGAATTACAGATCCTAATAAAAGAGCAAATACGACAGGTATTCAAAAGGTGTAGAACTTAATGCATGAGTCAGGAGATGTCTACATCTGGAGGGAAAACAGAGGTGTTTCTAACGCATTTACTGCTTATTCCAGTAGCACAAATAATCATGTTGTTACTCCAGATTTAATCAAGAGATGATATTGCTTAATGCAGCAGCAGAGGCATGTACAGCATGTAAGCACCATGCCATAGGGGAAAGCTTGCATGACAAAGAGAATTCTTCAGGAAATTTGGCAAGCAGTCTGGAACAAGCAATGCTCAGCCTGCAAAACCTTCCATTAGCAGATCTAAATACAGAACCATAGCGTAAAACAACACCTTCCCGCAGTATTTTCATCAATACTAAGAATATAATTATTATGATAAGATTCACTAGCTCTGCTTTTTCTCTATTTCATCTCTTAGGAAAAAAAAGTGAATTTGGAGCTTTTTTCCTCTCATTCTCATTTCATATCTTATGATGCAGATTCAGGACTGTGTTTTCAGAAGAGTAGCAAAAGCAACAAAGCAACTGCATCTAGAAAACATCCAATCCACAGTCAGCAAATAGTCAACTTCACACAAAATTAAATGTACTGCTGTGGACAGAAAACAGGCAATGGACATGGGACTACATTTTCTTCAGTACTAGACAAAAGTCTAGTGGACTTTACACACAAAGAAAAACATTTTGGTCCCTCACTCTAAAAAAAACTCAGAGCTAGAGACAAGGAATGTGCTCAGTTTTAAGTGTAGATATTATAGTATAGGCTTGAGATGTCATTTACTTACAGAATAAATGCAAAGTTTTTCCAAAAATAATGCAAGTAACAGCCAACAAATGCAATCAAGATCAAGGTTAGTAATTTAGCTTTCAGAGTAACTATTTGAATCTGCTATGCTCATGGTTCAGAAACTCCCTTTTCCAACAGCGTTTGATAACTAGATCACCACAACTTAGCACAAAGACTGAGAAAAGGAAAAAGGTAACATTAAAAGGCTGTTCAGTTTTATTACTTTCTCCAGCCAGCTGCTGACAGACACTCCAATTCCTGCATTAAATACAGTGTAAAATGAAAGGGATCAGTATTTTTCAAGCGACCTCTCATCTTCCAGCATCAGGCTCCACAAATTAGGAGGATGCTTGTTGCTCCACAAACACCTCACATTTAAGTAAATTAGAAACTAAACAACATTCCTTACCTGAAACTTTCTGTTAACATGGCAGTTAATAGACAGCATCTTCCTCCCTGAAAAGGAAACTGGTTAAGTTTTAGTTCTTGGGGAAATTTCTGTCTTACTCTTTAGAGTTACTACATTGCTTTAGTATTGTAGAATCTTTTTGTCACTTATTAATTAGGAACAGGAAACTAATGACACTGATGCCACCCAGTTTAACTCCCTATGACTATGCCCAAAACATCTAATTGAAGGTTCACAATTCCCTTCCAAAATAGATTCCCATACTCCACCAAGAACTTACCCTTTCATTACGCTTCCATCCATGCAAAAAGCTAGAACAGAATGCCAGCATACAGGAGTGTTCCCAGGGAAACGCACACAAAATCAGCAGAGTATTGGTGCCAGAAATTTTTCAGTCCCCTCCTATATCTGATCAGGACAAGTACTCAAAAGTTCATCAACACTGTGGCTGATGAGGCATCTTCTAAGAGCAGTGAGTTTCTGGTTGTCTCTGTGCCAGTATCAGCATGTTTCCAGAGCTGCTCCACTTGCGATGGATTAGCATTAAAGGCTAGGTCTGAAAGCCTCCCCACCTCATTAATATTCATTTTATATTTTAAATCCTACTTACACATAGACTCATCTCCAAGATTAGAAAGCTCATAAATTACATTCCATTTTTAAACCTGTAGTACTCATGCTCATTGTTTTGGGAGGAAAACAGTAGCAGAGGCAGCGTTAGGTAGGCTGTTTTTTCTGCTTTTTTTTTTTTAAAAGAATAGTATCTATTGGGCCAGATTCAGCTCTGCTTAAACTTCATTAGCCCACAAAGATTTGCACTACAATTAATTCTGCCTTCAAAGCACTAACAAGTACAACTGTCAGAAGACTTTCATTCTTTCATTATTTTGCTCTTGTTCCATCTGCCAAAACAGGTGGGCATAACGTCTGCAGCTGAATATACTCAAAGCCAACTGACCTAGTGAACACTTCAGAAATAGCTACAACCACCACAAAAAGTGGTTAAGGAGACAAAGTGACTTACTATCTACTTTGTCTCTTGGCAAACGGACAGAATTTTGCAGTCAAAGCACACTACATTACACAGCAAACCTGGCTTTAACCGCCATAAAGAAAGTACAAAGGAGAAGAGATTCAAGCCCTTTCTGTAAGGATGGGAGACAATTTTAGGGTAGGTTTATTTTATTTCTGTATAGCACAAATCCTTGTTACACAGGTCAACCCTACAGGCAAGCAACAAATAAGTTCAGGATGCAGAGGCAGAGAGCCCCTGCAGCCTCCTAGTGCCCACTAGTGAAGGGATCAACAGCAAAAGACGAAAGAAGGATTAATTGAACTAGTTTTACCTTATTATTTACCTTGCATCGGATGATAGATTTTATTAAGCTCCCATATACCATACGTACTATTCTCTATTTCATGAAGAATTTATTCAATTGATACAATCCTTTCCTAACCTCTTGACCTCTCTTAGGCAACCATACAGAATAACAGGCATTTACCATCTCTAATTTTAATGGTCTATTAACTAAAGAATGCATCATTTCTGTGATTAACTCACGTAAAGTATATATGGACCAAGATTGCATGTCCAAGGAACATACATAGGGAAATCAGATTTCTAGGGTCCTTTCTATTTGAGTCTGAAATTCAGAGGTAGGTATTGTAGATGCATGTTAACTTTGGTGGTGTGGGTTGTTAGACACTGATCTAAAGAAAAGCATCACTAATGATAACGAGGTTCACTCTGGTCCTCAAAAAGCCTCCTTTCAGAGCTGATTCAAAATGAAAAACATCTTGCAAAGCATCTTGTCCACCTTCCACACCACGTCTCAATCAGTTTCCCAGTAGGCCATAACCACAAAAATAAGCCCAATATACCTACAACAACAGACACAGACAGCGAAACAAACAATACAGAAAAAAAAATAATGTAGCCTTCAGAGTATTCACTGCTCACACTACACACTTGTCATGTAACAAGGATCGGTTCACCTCATAACAGTTTGTGTGGCAGTATTCTTACATGCATCTCTCCTAGCAGCCCTAACACATTTGTGCTCAGTTCTTGTCATTCTACCCTACTCCACCTCTGCTTAGCTTAACTGCTCCCCCATGCAATTTCCAGTCAAATTCTCTCAATTATCCGCACCTTCCTTCTCTTTTCTGTGCTATCTTTTCTTGTGTTGTTTCCCCCATACCATTCCATGCCCTGCTCTTTTCAAGGCACAGATTTCCTGCCCAGTCTCTCTGTTCCCTGCCTCCTCCTTGCGTCAGGAATGAGTCACAATTTCTTTCTTTCCTTTGCTATATAAGGAAGCTCCACTGCAGCTGTAACACTCACTAATAATGAACACTGCATACCTGCAACTGCACAAATTGGGATTAATGTAATCACTTACAGTAACAGCCTCCCAGCAACATTCTAAAGAAAACTGATTATCTTCAAGTGTACTTTCGCTGAAAATTGAATACTATGCTCTTTTAATAAGAATGCCTGAACATATAGTAGTTGTCCTTAGAATAAGGCTGCCATCTAGTAGCAGAATAAAGTAAATGCAGAGAAACCTCAAGTCAGAATACAAACTGTGATCCCACTTGATGGTCTGATATGCTATTATATAGATCTGTAAACATAGAAAGCATGGTTCTTCAGGAAAAAAAAAATGGAAAAGAAGTAGAAGAAAGTTTGTTAGATGGCGATTTCTAAGCAGATAGCTTTCCAATAAAATCCTAAACCACTCAGTTCACAACATCAATTTTCTCTAGACACATAAATTAGCATAGAGGTGGTAAAGAAGTGAACTAGTACTTTTGTAGTTGTGATATACTTAATCTTCTTTCAAGCTAATGGAAAAAATGCAGCCTAATTCAATTCTTCTCAAAGAAGCATCATGCTACAAAATGCAATGAAGCAGACAAAATCAGACTGAACCCAAGAGACGTCCCAAGGCAGGACAGGCCCTAAAAATCTTACACTGCAACTAGAGTCATAATAAAACTGCATCAATTAGTTCCCAAAGAGTTACATATTTATTCTTGCTTCTTGGAAAATAAAGTTTCCAAGGCAGAGCTGCTATGAAGAGAGGCACAAGTATAGTCTTCAATACACAGGATTTTACTCTGTCATTATTTAGCTGTCACAGACTTAATTTTACAGTTTTGTAGACAGAGATGCAATATATTTTACAATAACTTACAGTTATTTACCATGGTTTCCATCCCTTGACCATCTCAAACACACAAAGAAAGAGCTCTTCAGATGCCATTTCATTGATGTCTATTTCATACAACACAGGACACTTACAGTTTAATCACTGAATATATTCCAAGAAATCTACATCTTAGGATACTGCAGACACAGAATTACCAGTGCTTTGGGGAGACACCTAAGTTGTTTGTTTCTGATTAGTAGAAGAGCAAGTCTGGACTCTTGCATTGCAAGACCTGTTGTGGTCCACTAGAAAAGATGATCTTAGAGGTCTTTTCCAACCTTCATGATGCTATGATTCTATGAAGGAACAATCCCCTCCCTGGGATATTTCTGGGACAACTTGCTTCCATCACAGCTTCCTTGAAGAAACTCAAAGCCAGCAAGGGAAGAAAAATAGCATGACCACAACTGGGAATGAACTGACATTAAAGACTTGGGGAAAACAAAGAGAAGTAGTACAGAAGAAGTACTCTCAACCAGTGGTTCAAGAGTCTCCACCAATGAAGAGAAAAAAGGGCCTTGCACCTTTGAAGGGCATGGAGGTATTTTTTAATACTTAACAACAAAGTAAAGGCACCAATCTAAGTGTAGAAATCTTAACATGACATTTAACATTAGCTTCTGTCCTCTGAAGAGGATATCTATTAAAAAACTTTCATTCCATACTCAGGAGGAGAAAGAAACAAGTACATGTAGGAACACAGGTTAGAGCACTGAACAGGCAGCTCAGCATTAGTATTCCCCTGTATCCCTTCTTAACACAGCAAATTTCATTCTGGCAACAGAAGAAACGCACACCTGACTGTATCTTAGTATTTCAAAATGAGAACTTCCCTTTTGTCATTCTGACTTGAATAACTTACCACGTGAGCAGCCGTTATGATGCATAATCTCTGTCCTTAAGAGTTACTCATCTGTCCTTCCTACATTTATCTGTGACAGTCCTGGAAAGCAGAAGTTTACATGATGTAGGGAAGTAGGTCTTGTGTTTTCAAATTGTCACTTACTGAAATAAAGATAAACGTAGATTAGTAGTTTAAGAGCATTTCCACATCCATCCCATTCCTCCATCATCAAAAAGTACCCGTTACTCCTTAAGGATTAAAAAGCACTTTACATGTTTCCTGCTTTTGCTTACAAAAAGGTTGCAACTAAGCTGTCCCTTGTGGCTTAATTAACTCAAAGCATAGCTCCTTCCTTTAAACAAATACTTGTAAGCAGTCAGAGTTCAATAGCCTAGCTTTACTAATAAAATTCTCTGCTTCCACCCAGAGATCAGCTCTGTAGTAGAACCTCACCGGGTAGTTCTCACTATTAAAGTAACACGATACTGAAAAGCATGAGTAAGACTAAAGAAAAACTGAGACATTTAAATGCACTCTCCTTCTTAGAAAAGTGCTAAAAAGCGAATGTCAGACTTTACAAATGCAACTGCCTCCCACACCTCCTCCTTCACTGTTTTACAGTTTGAAGTTTTGTTTTTGAATATTAATGTAAGAATTTCTGCTCAAATTGCACTATACCATCTTAAAATTTCTACCTTGTTGCATATTTTTCCCAATCTTATTTCTACCAGAACAGCTCATATTTCCATGCTCAGGTAGACTTCTGCTTTGTTATTTACCATGAACAGTCCAAAGACAATACTGCAAAGAACTGCACTAAAAAAAAAAAAGAGAGAACAAAAGCTACTGAGAGTAAAACTAATCAGCATATCCTCATCTTTTGGAAATACTAGTGAGAAGACGCTAGCTGCAAATCTACACCACAGATATTATCTCTCTTTTTCCAGTAAATGATGGGCCAAGGAAAAGTATGGGATAAGTACCTACCAACTGGACAAGACAGACACCTAGCAAACAGTAGTTACAAGACAAGTGTTTAGCTTTCAGACCCCAGGAGCCTGAACCCAAAAAGCATGTGATTTTTGAAAAACAGTTCTCTGTAAAAGGAAATCCTTTCCTGGAGAAAATTCATACACAATACTAAGTTGTCAAGCAGAATAATCACCCAAAATGAAATGGCTTTAGTTTTCTTCCTATTGCAACCATATTACATCTATTAAAAAAGGACAAAGCTAAAGCCACCCCTAGAATGAATATGAGATTTCTGAGACGACTAAAATCAGAACACTCAAAGTATCACAAATTTACTTAACTTCCAGCTCAATAAAATATTGGAATATCAATTTATTAAAAAGTTAGGTGAACTGTACATATGTAAACTGCAATACAGCCAAAAAATCTGAAATATATAATTTTAAAGGAAAATCATTTCTTTCTGAAAATATTTAAAATATTGCATTTCTGGCAACAAATCTAAAAGAAGTGCTCTAGCATGGGTGCAGTCTCTCTGTGCATTTGTCTTCAAGGCATAAAACACTTCTGCTTTCTGATTTTCATAGCACATCTTGAGAACACTTCCTTTCTGACTTGCAGAGACAGAATTTGATTTCCGAGAACAGCAGCAGAACTTCAACAGGAAACAGGTCCTTTAACAGGTCCTTACTGGCGCAGACAACACACTTTCCTTGAGTCCAGGATACCTTGGAAGTACGCTAGCCATTCCGAATATAAACGCATCAGATTGTGCTTACAAGTTACAGAATAAGTCTTTGATTGATAATTTTTCTGTTTATTTCCGCCAAGGCCACTGAAAACACGAAGGCCTTTTCATCTGAAAGGTTAGCATACATGTCAACTTCTTTTTCTTGTTTCTCTGTAGAAGAAAGAAGAAGTCACTATTAGAAGCTTTTTCCATTACCTAAAATTAAATTAACCACTATGTAATTTATGTTGTTACAATGTCTACAGGAATTAAAAAAAAAAATTAGACAATTCTATGCAGGGAGGGATTGAGAGGGGAGGAGAGGCAGACAAAGGTGCTAGGAGAGTCATAGAATTAGTCATCCAAGAGCATGACTCAACTTCTATTCTTTAATGACCAAGGAAGAATGAGTCATCAACATCAGACTGATTCCTGGCACAAAACTGTATTCAAGTGTTCCTTCAGTTTTTCTGGGGTTTGTTTTCCTTGTGGTGGATTTGTTTGTTGTGTGGTTTTGTTTTGTTTGTCTCCTTTTGCACAAACAGCCCCCATCCCAGAAAACAATGATGGTTCACAATATCCTCGAAAAATACATTTGTATCCTCATTTTAATGTATCTAAGTAACAAAGACCCCAGACATTAAATTACAGTGTCCAAGTTTAAATAGCAGATACATGGCACATGTTTATGGTAACCAACCGGGGTCCTGACATCTGTATTGGAGACTTTCAACCCTATCCCAGACACAGAACAACACTAACACCTCAGTGAGTATGCGAAAGCCCCTCAGTTTCCTCTGAAAAAGCTGGCTTGTTTCAGGGATAACATGCCATCAAGGGAGCTTCCATTCTGCAGTGCTGAAGTACACTAACAGTCTGTAGCATATGACAAATCTCAGAACATTGATTCCACAAATACCTCTTACTCCAGGTTACGCCCATTTATACTCCAGTTCAGCTAGCCATGGAACAACTCATGAGAGAAAACAAAACAAAACAAAAAAGCATTGTCAGCTGAAGGCCAGGCTTGTTGGATGCACAGGAGAGGAATACACACAACACACAGTTCTAAGGATGGTTTTTAGCTCTGGAGCTCCATTTCTACTCCATGTTCCACACTGCCCTGGACTAATTTACAATCACAATGTAACGTTCACCTGATCTCTCTGTCTCATTAACACACAGACACATGCACACACTTCTTGACCACAGCAGACTCCAGCAGACTGCTTCACCTAAACGTCCAAATCAGCAACAGACAGGTAAAATACAAAGAAACACTGGAAAATAATGGTGACTTAATCAACAAGCTAACAGCTGGTCATCTCTGACCCAGGAAAACCTGTAGGTACAGTATCTAGGCAGCCAGAGGAAAGCACAGACAGAAGACTGGAAGCTCCTCTGAGTTCAGTTGTAAAAATCTTCACCACAACAGACCAGGCCTTTTCCACAAATGAGAAGAAGACAGAGAGCAATTCATTACATGAAAGCACCATGTGGAAGAAAGATCTCCCGTGTCCTTGTGGCACTAAGGAACATAGCTTAGTGATGGGGCTCAGTAGGCCACGTTGACAGTTGGGCTTGATCATCTTGAAGGTCTTTTCATAAGCAGATGATTTTACATCCGCCTACTCACACTGTTATTCCTCCACAATGTTTTTGGCTCCAAATCTGACTGTGTTATAGCTAAGAACACCATTCCAATAGATCACCTCCCCTGAGAAGTCAAGCAGGTGTGTTAAACTACTAAGCGGGAGAAACAGAAAGATCCTTTACCACTGCGTTCTGATTTAATACTCATCTAGATGCATACAGCAACAAAACCCTCTACTTAAAGATTTCTAGACAACTCCAAGTCACACACAAGTTCACCCTTTCCCTGCAGGAAAGACTGATTAGGGAGCAGCCTGGACACACAAAGATGCATCAGCATTTAAACTTAAAACATGAAACTTGCCTTCGCAAGGTAATACAAACCAAAGCACGTTTGGTATTTGGAATGTGATTTCTGTTGGTTCCCCAGCTACACAGCACCACATTCTCTAGCATATTGAGTTTGAAAGAAAAGCTAGGAATCTGAGTTTCACCAGAAATCACACCCGGTAATTTAAGAAACTAATTTCTACATGCACACACAGTCTGGGCTGCTCCACCTCCTCCTTCCCACCCTTCACAAATTAACAATGCAGGGAGTTGGTCTCAGCACAGAAGCTATACACACACTACTCATTCCACATTAACCTCTTCTGTTTTCTTACCTAAAACCCTCCCCTTTTTTTCAGACTTCCTGATGCAAACAAACCCAGATGCCATCAGAATATGTTAGCACACAGTAAAATTAAAAAATCTTTTTTCCCCACATTTAACGTTAGGAGCGTACACATTTCTTAGCCAAGCAGATGTTCCAAAATTTCCTTTCCCTCCTGCCTTTCTAAAGTACTAGCTGGTCCTGAGATACTCCAGCTTTGAAGAATCAACTGAAATCTTGATATCAAGCAGTACCGAGGATTAACACAGGTTTGCAAGCTTTATGCATTCTTAGGACAATTTGAGTTCCATCAGCAGCTAGGGAAGAACTTGCATCTGGCTGACATTTCATTATACTCTATTCATAGGACACCATGGTTTCTACAGACAGTATTAAAACTTTCCACTTCACATTCCTATCTGAAAGTCATTTTGACTCACTTCTCTATTATTAGCAAAAGACTGCCTTACAGAACCACAATGCCATTTTGGTAAAACATTAAAAAAAATAAAGCCTTTTGCTATACAACTAAGAGGTTACTTAAGTGAAAATAGTCAGTCTTTCTGGAGCATGTCTCACGTGCCCCCAGAGCCCACAAAACACACCGGACCCACAGCCCTTTAAATTGTCCCCTATGCATAAATCAAACGTGGACCCTCTCCCCTCATAAATTTTGCATGGATTCAAAATTCAAAGTGCTTAGATTCAAATAATTCTTTCCATCCAAGACAGCACTACTTCAACTGTGCACATTGACCACGCAAACACACAAGTACTAGAGTAACAAGTTGCTGGGATGGGAAAACTTTGGTCAAGCAATTTTACTACTTCAGTTTAAGTAGTATCAGGGTACTGAAATGCACATATCTTTCTAAGATTCTCTCCTTGTAAAGTGTCAAGTATGCTTTATTAAGACTCTAGGCCACTCTGAGTCTCACTTGATGATAACCTCTGAGGAGCAGAATAACCAGTACCACTTCCTGCAGCATACAGGTTTTTTGGCTTGGTTGGGTTGTTTTGTTTTTCAGGGTAGTTTTACATTGTCGTTTTTCCCCTTAAACAAGATTGTTACCTAGATAAGGAGGCAGCCTGGGAACCGTCCTAGCTATGCACTGCAGTCCCTCACAGCAAAACAAAACCATACCATAACAGCAGCAAAATCAAAATCTGATTAGTATGAAGTGTTTTTGTTTTCAAAGTATATTGCAGCATTTTGACCAAAAAAAAAAAGACAACTCTGATAAATCAAGCCCTCAGTGAGAAGCTTCCATTTTACATGGCTCTGAAACCTGTGACAGAAGTATCCTCTCGATCCCAGCACTCTGCCATACCCCCTCAACCTACCTCAGCTTCCTCTTTTCTCCTCCCCCATTCCTTCTTACTGAATCTGCAGGAAAAAGAGCTTATTTTAAAAAGCCGTATGGCTTCTCCCGTTCTTCTTAATTGCTGTTCACTTCAGCAGCTCTTTGCTCTAGTGTGAACCAGTCAGGAAGGATACAAAAGAACTAGCCAAAAGCACAGACTAACAGGAAAAAAAAACACACTATGCATGAAGAGAGCATCACACAATCACAGAAGTAAAGCTACAGATGTCACGGGTGCCTTTAGGAAGGGAATTTTCACAGCTGGGTGGTCTTCAAACAGACAAATTATCTGCTCTTGCACGCTATCCTAATCGACGTGTTCTCTGTCCACTTGTCATTCCAGAAATGCATACTGCAGAAGTCTAACCAAATAGCTAGGAGCCTTCCAAGTAGTGGCCTCTTTTTGAGGTTTTTATTTTTTGGCAGGAAAAGAGAAGAGGAGCACAATCTCTAGTGGCAAGTAAGGTGTACCCAAACTATCCTAGCAATATACCGTCAACAAGGAGATCATGTACTTAATGTCTAACATGAAGCTAGTGTCTCATAATCCAGAATCAATTTCCAAAGAATCAAATAATGTTTTGGGCTAGATAGGACTCTTAAAGATCATTTAAGTCCAACCCATCTTGCCATGGGCAGGGACATCTTTCATAAGATAACACTGCTCAAAGCCATGTCCAACCTGACTTTGAACATTTTCAATGTTATGCAGACTGATACAAGGACTATCAATGCAAGTCATACAAAAATCACCTTAATTGGAGGAGAAGAATTAAGGTTGATTAGTATGTTTTTACATTTAAAAAAACACTTCCTTCAGCAATCCTGCTGCTTTACAGAATATTTCTAGAATTACCACTAATTACTCTCAATAAAGCAGTTAAGACAATTTTATAAACCACAAAAAGAGGAAAGTCAATGTTAACGTGTTTTATAGTAATTGCTTACATTATGATGAGTGCTCTGCTGAATTCATTTTTATAGACATTGCAGCTTTTTTTTTTTTTTTAAATGTGTCCAATAACTAAAAGTAAGAAATATCATAAGCCCACTTATTTATAGCCAATGAAGTATGCTGTACTGGTAAGGAGCAAATATATTTCAAGGGGGCACGAACCCAAGACCTGCACCAGTTCTGCAGAAGAGGTTGAGGAAGAAACACTAGCAGTAGTCACAGTCTCAGTAAAGGACAAGATGACAGCAATCCTCTCAAGTGATATTTAACAACATTAAAAAGAAAAAAAAAAGCATCCACATATGCACTCTCATGCAAAGACTTCACTATATCTCTATTTCTAATTTTCAACCTTCAAGCACTGACATATTGTCATACTCCAGAGTATGCAGCAGGAGGTCAAAAAACATTTGGCCTAGTTTTCCAGATATTACTCATGCTTTCAAATCCTTGCTTTTAAGAGATTACAAAACATGCACAAGGAGAATGGATCTCTTCTTTTGATTGCATTCCTCTTTTTCACAGGACAAGAATATTATTTACTTTTATAAGGCAACCCAAAAAACTTGCAGAAGTTTCAAACTAAAGTTGCCCATGAACTTGACTCTCAAAAAAGTGTCTAGAAATGATCCTCTAGGTGCATGCAGACAAAGTCCAGTTTGGATCGATAACAAACAGGGAAGTTCTATATTCTGTGCAGACGCAGACATCAATAAGCCACAAGCAACAATGGTAGCAAACACAATATCAAAAGACAGGAGTCCCAACTGATAGCCACATGTCTGAATGACTTCAAAATTACTGCAGTGCATGCAGAAGTCACTTTATTGTATAAAGATTAAAAGCAGCAGATCACCATGGCACCTTAATAAGCAAGGAGACGTTCTTTCCTGTGGAATATTATTATGTAAAAACATGGGATAAAAATTCAAGTCATTGCAGCGACACAAGATGCCCTTTCTACTTCAGGCTCCCTAAAGGGTTTCAAGAAAGGTTTTAGCAGTGCAGTCATCACTCTCTGACAACAAAAGAAAAAAAAAAAGCCTACATGATGAAACTGGATATGGTGACTAAAAATGCTGATTTAATTTTTTGGAATTAGTTCCAATCAGATCTTGAAACTTCGTAAAGCCACATGTCTCCATCTGTGTGCAACAGTCCCTTTCCCATAGCATGATCTGTGATATTGACAGATCTAGTCTAGTTACGCTAAACAATGGTGTAAAAGTTTATTGATAACAACAGTTAAAGAAATCTTCATAGAAACGGCAACACAGAAACAAAAACCAATGAATATGTTTCTCCAATTCTCATACCTCTTTCTTCTTCATGCTTTTTGGCTGAGGCACTCTTAGGTCTTCCTCTTCCTCGTCTGCTATGATCTGAATGGCTGTTAGACCTTGATCTCTTTCGGTTTTCTAAGTCTTTATTTACTGCAGAATTTATCTTCTCTCGCTTAACTCTCTCTGTCCGTCTCCGTTTGGCCTCACTCTTGTTTTCTGTGCAAATGAATAGAAATGATGTGATCTGTGGTTGTCTTCATCTTTGTTCTCAAGTTCACCCAACCTTTTTTCTTAACATCTCTTTGCAATAGTTACATCTATACCTTTACAGAACAATTACATATGCCTGACATCCAAGCAGAAATTAAGGTGTCAGATGCAAAATGACACTTTTTGCTTACAGGCATTGAGCCTTTAATTCATTCAAATGTAAATACCACTTTGCAACATGAGACATTTGCTAGTATACAAGTTCTTAGCTTTCCAATGTGAGATGTGGGAAAAAACCTCTCCAGTCCACAGCCATCAAGACATTACATTCATCTCCATTAGCCAAAAAAGTTGAAAACAAGTAGTTTATCATACAGTCGAACAGTAAAGTTCTGACACTAACACTGAAATCATTCCCCTTGCTCACACAAACCAAGATACTGACTCAATGATGCTCTCACTAAATGTCATTACATAGCATACCTCTCCCACCAATCCCAGCGTAAGACAAAGCCTTGTTTTACTTAATGCTCAACAGGTGTATCATCTTCCTACATACCAAAGAGTATTTACATGAGTTTAACTTCACTTTTAAGTATAGATTAATGAGCTTGGGCAGTAAAAATGGTCTGCCAACTACAGCACGCTATTCAACACAAACTGGTTGCACATATGCAAGGTCACAGCACCATTTTGCAGTAACTACATTGTAAAAATACTCCAACAATGTTTAAGAGAAATTGCAGTTCCACTTATGAGCCCAATATAGATATGCACGTATCTTCCCGGGTAATCAGTTTCCTTTTGCTGCTGTTGTTTACCTCACACAGACACAGGCTACAAACTGGACAGCAGATTAGCCTGTCACTTATCTTAATCCAAAAGCTGTATTTCACATGTACAAAGCTGAATTATATAGGAGCTTTGCTCTATCAGACTATGGCCTACAACTTAATTTTATAACTTTTAAATAAAACAATTGGAAAGCGGGAAAGAAAATTGACCAACCCTTCCAGATAATACCACAGAGATTGTTTTACCTGTTCCACCTTGAAAACCATTGTCATAATTCCTAGTAGCTGGTGAACCCTTCAAAATTGCAATATAAAAATATCAAGTTCTTAGTTTCAGTTTTTTAGACCTCTTGGATAATTTAAAAAAATAGAAATCAATTTTTAAAAAAACATTTTCCCCAACAGGTGCTTGTTCTCACTGATTCCTACTAGGGCTTGTGGAAGCGATAAAAATTGGACATAGAGAGAACGTTAATCAAACCAGAATGCACCAATTCAACTAATTTTTCAGCATGCACATCAACAACAAAAGAAACATGAATTGGACACAAAATGCACTTTAATTTAACCATACAGAAAAAAGCACGATGCATCTGTTTTTAAATTAGACATGCTACCAACCTTACGCAGAGTGCCATTCTGGTATTCATGAGTAAGTAAAATTCAGCATAACATTTAAAAAAAAAATTACTTTTAGAAAATCCAGCTTCAATCAGCATGTACTCTGAAATCTGACCCCTCTGACCCATGTAGATGTTTATCTTCCAAACATTAACAGAAAGCGTTCTGTAAGGGGCTGTTCTGCATCGTGAACAATGTAAGCAGCTAGAGTATACACTGAATAAATGCCAACATCACAAGTACAAAGGATGTAAGACTGAGAACATCAGATTTTTCCCCTCAAAATTCAAGAAAAGTTAACACACTAAGACTGCTACGCACAAACTCAAAGCGAAGTGAACTGACAGCAGTCAGTTTACACATAGACACAAAATACTGTTCTTGGCTTCCAAGAAACAAAGCAAAAGAGCTGTTATCACCTTTTTCCAGCTCTCCCTAAGCATTACCTGTAATGGGTGGTGACCTCTCCGCACGTTTAGCATGCAAGAGTTTTCGACTAATAAATATGTAGCCACAGGGACACGATTTACACGCAACAGGAACCTGGGAAAGCAAAAGAAAGGTATTTCAGAACATTTCCAATTATGTCAGAATTCCTGACAAAAAAAAACAAAAAAAAAAAACAGTAACTTTCATTCTGTTCTCACAGACACCTCTCCAAATTCAGTCTGTACTGAAAAACTACAGCCTGGACCATTATGTAGTTATACGTAAAAGTAGTAAAACCAGGCTGTGCTATCGATCACCCACCAAGCCCTCTCTTCATGCAGTTGTCAGAAACCAAGCAGGAAACGTACCGCTGTCGAGACTGCTCTGTACTACAAGCCCTTTTCCCCAGACTGCCAGGAAGAGGCAAGAGAAAAAGGAGAGCATCAAATAAGGGGCGAATTCGAACAGAAGCATTTTCTCTTTGGAGCTCTCAGATATTCCCAGCCATAGCTTTAAGACACTCCCAGTTTTCCTTCCCCTACTTATTAAAGAAAAGTCAAAGAAAGTATAAATTAAAACTTGAATACATTTTGAATGCATTCACCCTCAGAAACATTCCAAACCAAGCCCTGCAGACAGCAGAGCAGCTTTACACGGGACACACAGCCGAGCCTGAAGCAAAACGGACGCACTTGGACCACACTACCACAGGGCTGGCCACAAGGCCGGGCAGCTTCACCAGGACAACTTAATCCAAAATGCAAATAACCTGCCACAGCTAGCTAAAAGCTGCCTGCGGACCAAAGAGTGTGAGAGGCTACAGAGCTTCTCCTGACCAGCTGAGCAGCCCATTCCCACAGCATAAGACAATTTAAAACAAGATGAGAAAACGTGGAAAGGCCACACTTAGAAGAAATACAACCAAACATTTACTCTGAGCAACTAAAGAAGCAATGCTGATAACTTACAAACCTCATTATCTTCACTTAGAGCCAAGATCTTAAGATATTTTAAAATAGTAAAGAATACGCCACATAGCTCCAATTATATTTAAGGCTGAAAGCACGAATTAAAGCAAGTATAAAGAGAACTGGAGGAGACTGTTATTTTAACACTCATTAAAATCAAGTTATGTTGAAGCAGGACAGCAGGAAAAAGAAGCAGAAGATAATTTCTAAAAGGTAGTTCTTTAAGACAGGTCTCTACAAGTTTGCCAGTGTTCACTGAAACAACTGGGAGTACAGCATGATGACTGTCTGCTGAATTTTATCAGACGTGCAGAAGGAGGTTTCCAATGTTCTACTGGCTAGAAAAGCCAATACAAAAATAGTACATTAATTTTAAAGAGGAACTTGCATGCTATTCAAAATAAACAATCTATTTGGCTTCCTGCAGCACATCTTAACTCCTGTATTTGACTTCAGGAACAGGTTATGGATCAACTTATGATACAGTCCGGGTAACTACTGACATTTTGATTCCTGTTAACGGAAACACTGACATTAAAACTAATTCTAATCAAGGTTTATTTAACCCTAAAACTCAGAACTCAGCAGACTTGCATGCACGCCTATCCCACTGTTCGCACGTCAATGTAAGAGTACCAAAAACCCTACCTAGCAGACAGCCCATCTGCATTGTTGATACAGGATTTACATATAAACCTGTTTATTTCAACACCTGGCTGTCTACAATAATTACCTCCCTGGGCTCAGCCAAAATAATTAATTAATTTTAAATCCACCAATGGGGAAAAACAACTAAAGGGAACTGGAGTAATGTTTCTTCAATGAACTTATACGTTTAGCAGAGCAATAGTTATACATTTGGCATGTAGATGAGTGTAACACCTGGGGGCAGAGGCAGGTGGGACTGGGCTCATTCACTGAAGGCTCTCAGCTGTCCTTTGAAAATGACCTACTAGAGAAACCATCCTGCAACAGCTGTCAAGGCAACACGGCCAAATGCTACTTAAGTCTGTAAAACGCTTTCCTAACAAAATAAATTGAGTTTCTCATACAAGAATGATTACCCAAAGGTACATTATGTAGTGTTTACTTCTTATGAATGACTGCATGTATTTCAGGCTCCCTCGTTTACTAGGCTGCGCTTTAGTTATGAAAATATGATCAAAACACTTCTCTTAAAATAACAAAACAAACAGAAAAACACCCACACCAAATGGCAATTATGTACCATCTAAATGTCAGAAGAAACAGTTTAAAAGCCTAAGAAGTGTTATTCAATATTAAGTTTAATATTTGTGGTTGTCTAAATACTTCCGTGCATACCACTTGTAACACAGAAATCATAAACAAACGCAAAGCTGATGTTGATAGAGGAACTGAAGCAATGCGAGTACAAGACACAGCCACCTCAGCGTGCCACAGAACTTGCTCGCACTGCACAGGGCCGCCTGACCTGGCTGGCTGGGGGCAAAGAGCCCTGCTTGCAAGAAAAGCATTGAGGTCTAGCTGTGACAGGGCAAGGTTTTAGTTTCTTGGCTTCTTGGAAAACACTTGGCTCTGGAAAATAAGGCCCAGGGAGTAATTCTTGTGCCAGGGCAAGACGCACCTAATTCCTTGTTAGCTATGCAAGAGCTGCTAACAGAAAGTCTGTGTTGACACATGCATGTCATCTGGTTTGGTTTTAAGGCACAGAACAAAGTTTCAGCATCAGCCTATACTAGTTAACTTGTCTGCCCTTCCTATTGTTGGTAGCTTCACATTCACATTAAATTAGGAAGCAACACAAAAAAAAAAAAAACGCACACAGGCACCACTCATACTCAGCTTCTCCTCACTCGTTTTAATTTCTTCTTTCATCAACCTAAATACCAGAACTTGGCACGTAACTTCCTCTTCTCAGAAACAGGACTCCAGTGACGCGCCGGACACGTGAGCAGCTGCAGGGCTTCACCCATGGCTCACCCCACGGACAGACACCCCACGGACAGACACCCCACGGACAGACACCCCACGGACAGACACCCCACGGACAGACTCCCCACGCCCCCGCAGGGACGNACCCCACGCCCCAGCTGCTCCAGGACGCGCAGGGACGTGACACAAATCCAGCAAGCAGGAACAAGTGACTTTTGAGAATTTTTTAAGTAAAGGAAAATAGTGTCAGGGGTTTTTGTTTTAGGTAAAACAGCAGCCGCGTTTCAGGACGTAACAGCGATGTGCTTCTCCCCTGCCCTGCACCGTGCTCCCGTTGCAGCCCAGGAGCGCTGCTGTCATCAACAGCCCGGCTGCACGGGAGCAGCACCACAACATCCTGACTGGTGTTCACACAGAGCCGTAAATACCTCCGGTTTGCACACCGACATGTAAACAACGCCTCACACACACATATGTGCCACATGACAAAATTACAGCGCAGCTCTCGGTCCTGCTGCTTCCGAATCGCTCTAATTGCGCTTCCGAACAGCCCCGCCAGGCCCTCCGGAGCGGCCCCGGGCGCGTGAGTCACCCCGAGGACAAGCTGCATCGCATGAACTACACAGCTGGTTGTATTTTAATAAATCACACAGTCACTACACGGCACTAACGCCCGAGCAGCGATGCAGGGAACCCCACGCAGGCACCGCGCAGCCCAGACCCGCGCGGGGGCTGCGAGCACAGCGCCGCGGATCCCTCCCCCCTCACAGCAGAGCAGCTCCGCTAACAGCTCTCGCATTAACGCTGCGAGTGCGGATTCCACGCCGAGAACCGAAAACAGCCGAGAGCGAACAGGAAGGCGGCGGCTGCGGGAAGCCCCGGCGGCTGCGGAGGGGCCGCGCGGTCCCCGCCGGGCGCTGAGGCGCGGCCCCCGCACACCTGCGCGCTCCCCGCGGCGTGGCCCCCGCTGACC